>JACXGJ010001961.1:9076-73576 GCA_016801105.1 Esox niger
TATATATATATATATATATATAGCGAGCTAGCGGGCTACCTATAGTAATTCACCCTAATAATGTCCAAATATAGATGTAATAAAAACGGAAGATTTGCCTGTAGAGCGTGATCTTAGAATTATAAGGTTCCATCTGACATTTTTGTTAAAATTGATATATTTACATATACTGGATATTGGATGTTTATTAACCAATGTGTGGTCTTATATTTATCTAAATAATTTTCTTGTGTCCATTATTCATAAAATAAAAAGTTCTATCTCCAAAAGGCATACCACATTGGAGTTAAAAGGTTCTGGGATCCAATCAAAAGCCTCAATCAATATGGACGGATCAATCAAAATCAAATTTTAAGCTATGTAAGTTTAGCTGTGTTAGTTTGTGTTAACACGTTCACTTGGGATAGTTAAAATTTACCTATACAATTAGAAACCTAACATTGAATGACTTTATTGAGGATTGGTTAAAAAGAGATAGCAGTAGTGAAGCGGAAGTTGAAGCATATTAGTTAGCTATATTGCAGTTTGTTAATAGAATTTAAAGTTGATAGATAAATTAGATACGTAACCCAATAGCTTGCAATCTAACTTACGTTCGCTATCTGGTCCTAACTCGCTAGCAAATGTACACAGTCTGGTTAACTACGCTGAATATAGCTAGCCAACTAGCTCCATATCAAGTTGCAAAGTGGCAAGTTAAAGATAGCTAGATAAGTAAACTTTTAATTGCCTTAGCTATCCAACTAGCAACTAGATGTGCAGCTAGCTGACTTCATAGTAACCGTCTAATGATATCGTCAGCACACTATCTAGCTAACTAGATAACAAATCTAGATACTTTTAGAGCTTTTATGTGTTCAGCAGTAGAGTCATTATGGCCATGTATCGATAACAGAGCCAGCTATAAAAAGCACTTTTTATTGTAACTGTTTTGTAGAAATTGTGACTATAAAAGAGAACAGATAAGGCTGAGATTATGATCATGAAGCATGGACACATACAGCAAGAGAGATGACAACAATCAGACTAGTAAAGAGAGAGTTAGAGATACAAATAGTGGTAAAAACTGGAAGCAGAGAAAAATGGATATGTATTGTCAGACAGTACCTTATAAAAAAAATATTTTGTGGTTGTAAAAAAAATATTTTGTGGTTACACAAAACAGCGGTATATCACAATAACGGAATACTATAAATTAAATTAAGGTTGGGTGTTTTGTGAAAGCACTTTGTGACAACTGCTGATGTAAAAAGGGCTTTATAAAATAAATTTGATTGATAAATAAAAAATATAAGGATAAAGAATATTGTGATGCTGTTGTATTGTTTTGTATCCCTAATAGTAGAGGCAGAAACACTAAAAACTGCAGTCACAGGAGAAACAGGATTTTCTTTCTGTAATTCAAATGATTTACACAGACTTCCAAGATTTTATGTCTTGTTACAAAAAATATCAATACAAGCAAATACCTTTTGCTGCAATGGCCCAGATTGTGTTTGGTCAGTGTCCATACAGGATACTAAGTGCCATGGTTGACATGGACATCAGGAGCTAAAATGTACATTTGAGGTCAGACTTTGTCTTACCAACCATCATCTTGCCAAAGGCAAAGATATAAAAAAACACACAGAGGCCAAGAAGAGGGACCTCAGGTCAATGTTTTAGTACATGCCTGCTAAAATAAAATAATAATAATTGTGATTGAGCTATGTAGGGTCAAAAAAAAGACATGCTTAATGTATAAGGTGTTTCAAACCTGATGGTATGGACTAACTGCGTATGAATTGACGTATAAATTAATATTCTTTTTTATGATTGATTTGTGTTATTTCAAAATCTTATAAAAGTGTAACTTTTCACATGTAGTGTATGTGTTGGAACATTGTTTTGGTGTTAAGATATTCAATTTGCAATATGGCTATATTTATTCCCTTGAAACTGTTAAGAATTAATTTATTACCATATCCTGATTTATCCATTATTCTGCTAATTCGCTGTAATAAATGGACTGTTTAGACTTATATTTTGCTTTAGACTGTTCATGGTTGCCACATATAGAAGAAGAACCAGGTCAGCATGCCCTGTTGTTTGATTTTGTTATGGCCTGGACTGAAGGAGCCAGGCCTCAAAACCCATCTATGGCCCTGTACAGATGGCTCCAAGGTGAAGTTGCCTGTCTCCTCTGTTTCTCCCATTCGGGCAGGACAGAGACCAGGGGTAGCTCAGGTTAGGAGGTCTGTTAACTATGACCTAGAACTTTGGTTACAATGACAATGTAGAGTTCTCTTGTTTTACGATTAGTATGACGCCTTGTTTTGTATGTATGTTATAGCACAAAAGATAATATTTGCAGGAGCTGACCGGGGGGGTATAACGAGGAAGCCATAATGAAATGCAGAGCAGTCTGTCATGGCATTATCCTGTTCATCTTTTGTAATGTTGGGATGGCTGTTCCCGTGGATCCACGTAATTAAACTTGAAATAATCAACTGTTATACGTACGACTGAGAAGTTCTTTATTTGAATAAATCGCAAACATTTTCCATCTTCCACAAAACTAAAGGTTTTACATTGTGATAATTCAGTATGTTATTAGCCAGCTACCAATGAACTTGGACTAAATGCAATTCTTGTCTCGCCAGGTGCTGATTCTAATACAGTTGTTCTCCAGTTATGTTCAACTACTCACAGTCGTCACAGATTTGCTTAATGAGCTCCATGGTCTTGTAAATGAGCGGGTGGCATTTACATTTCTAAATGTAGAAGTGGAAACTGTGGCAGGTGTGCATTGGTGTCCTATGGTCGTTGTGGAACAAGAACATTTTAAGGAAATGCTGGACACTCAACTGCTTGTGCCTTTCATAGCCAGTCTAATGGTTGTTTCCAGAAGAACCATCTTTCGACGGATGCAAGACTTTGGTCTGTCTGTTGAGAAATCGTACACCTCCATTACAGACCAGGAGCATGACAATGTGGTGACTATTATAGACTGAAATGCCCCATGCTGGCTACCGAATGATAAAAGGGAGATGACAGTCCTTGGGTCTTCAGATACAATGGAGAAGAATGGATGCCTCAATGCACCAGCTGGATTCTGCCAGAATCCTGTACAGAATGGCTCTGCTAGGATGTATGGTGCGGAGAACATACCCTGTACCAGGGCCCCTGTCATTATTGCATGTGGACACAACTGAATTTTTTTAACAGTACATACTGTATGAACTTGTGAATTATCAAGCCTTCATGAATACATATTTTTAAATTATAATTATATCCCCAGATACAATATTGTCATCTTTGGAGGTGTAGATGGAATCTCCAGAAAGGTATGTGTTCAATCAATCAAATTTATTTTATTAAGCCCTTTTTACATCAGCAGTTGTCACAAAGTGCTTTCAGAACACAGCGAGCCTTAAATCCCAGAGAGCAAACAACAGTAGTGAGGAACTTCAATGTTGCCCCCTGAAAAGTGCTTGTTCAACATTTACTGGCACAGTCCAGAACCAGCAGCCCAACAGTTGCAAATTCAATGGTAAATGTGATTTACTCAACTGTGTCACTGCTAAAATGCAGAGCAATTATTTAGAATATATTAAACTAACCCTGTGGAATATTATTACAATACCTGATCTGTAATTTTGCTCTCCAATTAGTATGACAAATACATTTTTACCAGCCTAAAGGAACATGTTGGTTATGTTTAAGGATATGTAGTGGAAGGTTGAAGGGAATTACATTCATTACATTATGCCTCAACTTACAATCAAGGCTCAACTGCTTTTGACTTCTTGGAAGCAACACAAAGCCATTAAATACCTTCAAGGTAATGTTTTAAGTGTCAGCAGATTACCTTTTATTCTAGTATGAAGCATTCCCTGCCACCAATTTGTCTTCCTGGTTACTGGTGAAATCCTATCAATGCTTACAATTCTTATTGACCAATTTCAAAGTTGCAGAAAATCCCCCTGGGTGTTGCATTTGGTAGCCTTTTTTTTTTAAAGACTGTAAAACCTGATACCAATCATCTTCATTTTAGAGTAAGAGCAGATCAGGGTGTGGAGAAAGTGGATATAGCTAATTTTCTGTGTGTGGAACAGGCAGAGGAAATTTCATATCAGGAAAAAGCATTAATAATCTGAGGTGAGAATGAACCTTTTCATGTTATGCATATTGTTTTTATGTTAATACTATTGTTAAATAGCTGTCCCACCACATACTTTGAAAGCTGCTGCATGTGCTGGATTTTGCTTTTTTTCTGATCTTTTGGTAAAACAAAACGCCAAACACTTTTAAGAGATGGCAGACCTATCAACAGTTAAACATACAGCACCCTCCCACTCTCAGGGATGTGACATTTATGTAATCTGCAGTCTATATGTGAATGGACTATACTGAGTATATATATTTCACCAAATAACACTTTGTCCATTAGGAATTTAGTTTCACAATATGATTTGTTAATGCTATAGTACGGAGTTATTCGTTCTCATTTACAAATATTTCATCCCTTCGGTACGAGAGTTGAATAGCATGACAGACCAGTAACCCCCAACAATTCCATGTATTAGATGTTATTTAACTCCCGAATGAATATCCAACCAGATAGTGACAACAATGTTTAGGGTTTGACCATTACATTTTAGGTAAAACAGTAACCAAATAAATGTATGTTATGAAAGCAACTGTTAATCAAATGATTTGGGGATTTACAGTAAACTCTATGTATAGATATAGGAAGATACTGGTAAAATTGCAAATATTTTACTAGTGCCTAGGATGAAATGTATATCAAATGGTGCAAATCTCATTATGTAACAACTCAGATCAAATACACTCAAAGCCTTTGTTTCTAAATCAAACTGTCACTGCAAAAAGTACTGTTTGTAACATTTAACAGGTTTAAGTGCAATTACTACAAAGCCGATTTGTAAGGCTGCAGAAGTACTCCGTAAGTGGCACTAAATTCTTAAATGTTCATATATTATTAATAAGATAAAATGTCTTGGCCAACTGACCACCGAATGAGGTACAATGTCCCATAACAACATGGATCACTCCTGCAGATAGGCATTCCAGTACTGTTCAACTGTATGGATACTGTTCAAATATATGGCTAAATGAGTAACCCTAGTGACTGAACATGTAAGTTCACAATTCCAAAATCTCAGAAACAATTGTATAAGTTAACCGACATGTGGGCCACTAACAAGACAACATTCCGGTGGAACATCTAACCCCCAATTACCTGAAAAATTTCAAGGAAAGGGTATTGGCTGGGAATACCTGAAAATAACTGGCCCTTAGTGTATAACAGCTTTGATGGTGTGGGATTATGTCAAACACGATTGAAAGCCTGGCCATAATGAATGGCAGTAATCATATTGGTTTTAACATTTATGATGTTTGACAAGAAATAAGGTGTTTGCACAAGCACTCACTATGAGATAGCATACAGAGTGCACCCCCAAACATTCCATACAGTCATGGTAAACTTTTAGGCAGATTTGTTCCATTGGTAGGATGGGTAGATGCTGCTGCCCTGTTAGCCACAGTAACATCTTAGGGACTGTTGTGGACTTGGGTCCAGTATCCAGGTCATCATCCTGGCTCCCATCAGGATTCTGTTCCATATCTAAGCAAGTGGATTGAGTCCATTAATCCTTTCAAAGGATTAAGTACCAAAAGTTCTAAACAGAAAACAAAATATTAAGGTTGGCTGCTATACAAAGTTTAAACTAAACAGCAAGTATTTGATAACCCTTAAAATCGCTCAATTTCAGACAAATTCAAACTGTATTTCCACTAATTGTTCTTATGAGCACCCACTTTCCAAAGAAATTGCATCAAAATGGCTTATCACAGCACCCCACCCCCAAGAAGAGTTGTGAAAAGTACTCAGTTGCGTTTACCAGGTTAGTACCTAATTAAGGTAAAGGGAGTTCATAGCTAACCAGTGATCAACAAACAAAAAAAGATCAATTGAAGCCACTGGTTAGTTTACACTGCACCCAAGTACAATCATCAAAACATCAAGTTAAGGGCTAATACTCTGGAGAGCCTACAGTACATGGCATACTTTCTAGGTCATGCAGGATGTCTTGAAAGAAATTAATCACATGGGTCTCACACCTTTCTTTGGCTTTGTGTTTTTTTTGGTCAACAAGAGGCCATAACGAAGTCAGCATCAGTCTCCAATGGGCAAAACATGTCATTTCAGAATTTGGAGTATGGTGAGTATACCATAACCATGCCTGGGATTGTGTTCCACATACTGCAACTGGAAAGCCTCTGCCTGGTAGTTAGCATTTATTGCGACCCTGGTTGAAATTGGGGGGGGGGGGGGTAGTCATCAAAAAGAATGCCTTCCAAGTCCTTGTGGTGGCACAGGTGCCTGTCAGATTGCTGACTGGAAATACGTTAATCTCATGCCCAGGAATTCAGTGACCCTTATGAATCTCCTGCAACATTGACATCAGGCGCAGAGCAGCGTGGCGGACGATTGCACTTGAGAGAACGGAGCAAGTATTAACCAAAAATGGACAGTGAGAGATCTCTTCGGCTGTACAGGTTGGTCCTCATTGAGGTACTTTAACCAAAGCTGAGACACTGTGGTAAGATACAGAAAGGATGTTTCCCCAAACTAAAGCATGTTTCCCAGAATCCATAACATAGTGAAAAATGGCCTCATTGTTTTGTGTTGTGTTGTAATACAGCCTGTATAGCCACAGTTGATAATGTCATTTGTCAGCTCTTGCAGTTGTTCCTCAGTGGCAGATTCTACCTTAATAAAAGATTCCACAAAATGAGTAGAAATTCTACTAAACAACAGTTCCCTCTTCAATTTAATCCCAGTGGTTGAATTTACGGTTATATGGCCATTCATAGTATAACACTAGCGAACAGTTGTGCTCATTAAGTTTGGGGAAACATCCTGCTCAATAATTTAGAAATGATGGCATTGATTTTGAAAATATGAGTGATCAGCACCCAATAACTTTTAAGGATAGTGATCATATGGAGCAATTTATTATCACATAGTTGTTTGGCTCCTTTTTAAATCAAAATGATAACAGAAATCCCCCAAAATGGCCCTCACGCCTGTTCTTTACAAATGGTACATTTTACCAATTCTCCAAGGGCACGCCAACGTTTGAGCATAACTGTATCAGATTTCTTACCGACCCTTTTAAATCAGCTGAAGAATGATTTGCTGAAGAATGATGGCGCATGACCACCCTGAGCCAAGTTGGTGCTCAAAAACCTCACCCAAGGTCTTGTTGAAACAATGAATAAGCTTGGTTTCTCAACTTCAGTGTGTTAGTACTGAATATTACATTTAAGGTGAAGACAAGGAAACATACAACTAGATTTGTAAAAGCATATTTGATTCCATACAGTACATACCTGAACACACTGTCCATGTCAGACCAGGAATACTTAAGGCACTTCTCAGAGCTGCTTCCTTCCAATTATCGTCTCTCGATTGCTGTGACTATTTAAAAAAAAAAAAAAAAATACAAAAAATAATTCAGGTCATTTCATTCATCAATAACCTTGATCAAATCATTACTATTAATTGTAAACAGACATGAGTCATTTCCCAGATACTCTTACCAAGAGCAACTTCCAGACACAGTTTCAGTTAAGTGAATGAGCATGGGGACAATAACCTAATTAGTGTGTCAGCTCTAGGATTCAGACTAGCAATATTTTAGTACCAGGCCCAACATCATAGTCATTAACTGCTGCCCCATCTGGGCAATGCACAATCACTCATAAAAATTAAGAACATACCCATCAAAACTCCTTTCGGAGAGCACCAGTGTCTATCCCTGCTTCACCAATAAAGGTCACCTTCAGCTTGCTTTTGGGAGAGGCCTTCTTTTGTCCTTGTCAGCTTTTACGAAAGGAGAGGAGCAGCGGACTGAGGAGTCAAAGTCGTCGTTAGTTTGCTTTCTTTAATAATGTGTCACTGAGCAATGCTCATGGCAGTGAGACAATAACACACACAAAGACAAAGGGAGCAGAGGGAACATATATACTGGGGGAAATGACTGGATGATGATCAGGTGCGCTAAACGAGACAACAGGTGTGATGAGTTGATGGAGATGGGCGGTGGAGTCAGAAAGCCGGTGACGTGGAGCACTGAAGCCTGCCTCCTGCAGGGGGAGCACTGGCAGCAGGCGTCACAGTCCTCTCTATAGCAGCAGGCCTCTTTCCAAGTTGTGTTCCCTGGAGACACAGATGTGAAAAGTACTTGTTTTCACTTTTTCCTGGAGTGATTCAACCACATCTTCCAAGCTTGAAGGCAAACAGGCAATGTTAAGATAATTTTTTATATTACATTCATCAGGCCTAACGTGCCCATTAATCTTAATTGCGATACTCGGGCTAAATGTTGATTTAAAGAATTTGTAAAGGCTAATTCGTAATTGTTGGGGGGAGTATGATTATAGTGAAAGAATTTGATCATAGTTCATTAAAGTGTCACCTTTTAAAGGTTGTATTTTCAGCTCTTGGGTCTACCTTACACATAATATCCCCAATATACATATAGAAAACATTTTGTTCAAGACCTAACTCAGTCTTCATTGATAGACACTAAAAATAAACTAGCAACCAACATACAGCTGTTAAGTAATTGTGTCCAAAAAGCTGATTTACCTTTCCAGAGTTAAGAAAATAATCATCTGATGATTGCCCATCAACGTTACAGGTTGGCACATGCAGTGCCAATAGTTGAAGTGGCAATGCTTTGCAACAATGCTGGCATGAGGCCTTGGCCATTTTACTGAACTCTCTTGCATCGGGTGGTAGTGGGGAAGTGTCTAGCTCCTCCTGAAGCGGAACTATATACAATGTGCCTTTAACACCAATTGCAGTCTTTAAATACTGCCCACAGTACCCTTCGGCATCTGGGGGTACACCAGCCGGCTTCCTTCGGGCCTGTTCCACTTGTAAACAATAAAACTTTGCTTTCATATTATATTGGATGAATCACTCAAAGAAACTGTCTGTGACCTGAGTTGCTTTAAGAATACTGAAAGTCTGAAACTAGAGACAATGTATCAAAGATGGGTAGTACTAAAGGTTATTGTTGGTGGAGAAAATCCAAATAACATTTTGTTCAATATTTAACTAGTCCCTTGTTCAAGAGCCATCTACCTTCCAAATTGCCAATTTTTTTAAAATATGGATAGACAGTGCCTTGCAAAAGTATTCACCCCCTTGGCATTTTTCATGTTTTGTTGCCTCAAAACCTGGAATTAACTTGGAATATTTGAGGATTTGCATCATTAAATTTACATAACATGCCCACAACTTTGAAGATGTTTTTATTTATTGTGAAGCAAACAAGAAATAGGACAAAATAACAGAAAAAGTCAGTGTGCAGAACTATTCACCCCCCTAAACTTTGTAGAGCCACCTTTTGCAGCAATCACAGCTCCAAGTCGCTTTGGATAGGTCTCTATGAGCTTGCCACATCTTACCACTGGGATTTTGCACATTGCACAAGTTGGATGGTTTGTGCTTGTGAACAGCAATCTAAGTCTGACCACAGATGTTCTATTCTCTGACCAGTTTCCCAGTCCAGGCTGCTGATAAACATCCCAATAGCATGATGCTGCCACCACCATGTTTCACTGTGGGGATGGTGTTCTTTGAGTGATGTGTTTGGTTTGCGCCCGACATAGCGTTTTCTGTGATGGCCGAAAAGTGACATTTTAGTCTCATCAGACCAGAGCACCTTCCTCCATACATTTTGGGACTCTCCCACATGTCAGTTTGAACTCAAAACGTGCCATTTCGTTTTTTTGCTGAAAGTAATGTATTTTTTATAACTTAACCCTAAATTATTTTTTATAACTTAACCCTGACTTGTATTTCTCAACAACATTGTCTCTTACTTGTTTGGAGAGTTCCTTGGTCTTCATGGCAGTGTTTGGTTAGTGGTGCCTCTTGCTTAGGTGTTACAGCCACTGTGGCCTTTAAAAAAATAAAAAGCTGTGTATATGTACTGACAGATCATGTGACACTTAGACTGCACACAGGTGGACATCATTTCACTAATTATGGGACTTCTGAAGGTAATTGGCTGCACCAGAGCTTTTTATGGGCTTCATAACAAAGGGGATGAATGCATATGCACATGCCAATTTCAATTTATTATTTTTTAAAAATAGTTGTATGTATATTTTTCTCATTTCACTTCTCCAACTTGACTATTGTGTTCTGATCCATCACATACAATTCCGATTAAAAAAACATTGAACTAAAGTCTGTAATGCAACAAAATAGGTCAAATCCAAGGGGGTGAATACTTTTTTTGTATTGCAATCTGGTATATTTATGTCACTTTAACACTGTGCAACACATCCAACTGTCATTATATGATATGAGTTAGCTAACTGACTGAGACTAGCTTCATCTGAAGCATTTTGCCCTAGTAGAATGAACAGTGGAAAACAATAGCTAACTAAATAACATTGCAGATATCTGCTGGCAAATCTTACGTTATTATAAAAAAATTGAAATTATTAGGGTGAATTACTGTAGCTCGCTTACATGAAGTAGATGGCAGTGGATCTGGCATATAGCACTAATGGCCAATCATATCTCGGTCACAATTTATAGGTCCTATGCTATTAAATGAGCCAACCAACTGCATTATAATAAAAAGAAAACATGTGAATAAGCAATACGTCTACCAATCATATTTGAGGTACCATGTACTTTTTCGTGAGTGCAAACACTTGAATGAGAGCAGGCGATTTCGAAAGCCCAGCTGAATTTTGAGAAGTCGCGGAGAATGTTTTTACTCTCGCGCGACTAGTGCCTCACTCTCGTGGCTTGTGTTTTTGCTCTCTCGACTCTCTTTTCGTAAAGTTCGTGCGCGTGAGTTTTGACACTGATGTGACGCCATAGGAATAGCGATTTTAATCAGTATCTTGCGACCAACATTGAAAGGACACTTCCGGGTCACAAACATTTGTAGAATTTCAAAATAAGAGGTCAACATATTACATCAAAACTGACATACATTTCATTTATTAATTGTTTAAGAAAATGTACCTCTTAAAACAATGACAACAATTAATATTTGTTCATATTTAAGGGTAATTTCAATAAACGGTGGGTATTAATAGACCTTCCAAGGTCAATATTCAGACAATGACAATGGCTGAATATGCTATACTAATGGCCTCAGATGAAATACTATTGTGTGTGCCACATTGAAAGCAATGTAGGCAAATGTTCAGGAGAGTGTGTAGAGTTAGAAAAACCTGTCTAATTTATGTGGAATGGTGTGCTACATCTAGCAACACAATGTTTTTAATATCGCCTAGCCCCCAATGGTTAACACTAATATGCTGGAAAATCAAGGGGCAATTTGTAATTGCAATTATGGCTGGCATTTTACTCCGCCCATACAATTGACCGCAATGTAACTCAATGGATATGAAATAAATATTGACTCATACAAAAAAATCTATTCTATACACCTCAGTGAATGTGTTGTAGGATATGTTCAGGAGCCTCTATAGAGAGATTATATGTTGTAAGATCAAGGCACACTGTGTATTTGCAATTGTTGCTTGCATTTTACCCCGCCATACCATTTGCCACGATGTAACTCAATGGATAAGAAATAAATATTGCTTTATAAAAAAGATATACATTAATTTGAAATGTTCCTAATTTTCGTTACCCGGAAGTGCTTTTTGAATGTTGCTCACAGGACGTTGATTCAAAGACTCGCCGGTTGTTAGGAAAATAGCTAAATACATACTTTTGTTTTAACTCGGTTTTGATTAATCATGTCTAAAAGACACCGATTGGATCTAGGGGAGGACTACTCAAGTAAGAAGAGGTCTGATGGGTAAGTATTTGGTTTTATGTATGTAAATGAGCTCCAGAAGCATGCTAGTTTACTCTGTTTAGGCTAGCTAGCTAGTTAGCTTGTTTTGCTAGCTGTGATCGGCTAATGCTAATTCTTGTTATATGGCTACGAAATGATAAACTATACAGGTAACTATGTATAAATCATGTATTACATTGTAGAGACGATCGCCTTAAATTGCGATTTTCCAATTTGAACTAGCCAGCCATTTGTCCACTCTAGGCACGTGTTGATGATCTGCGGCCTAGCCCTTGAATTTATTTTTGTTCTGGAAGTACATGTCAGCAAACTAACAGTGGTAAGTCAAATAACTGGTGACTATTTCGTCGGCCGGTACCGAGAAAAGTAAAGTGAATCAATCACAGACAAAGGAGAAAATCATTTATACTGTACTTGCACGAACAATGTATAACTTTTGTTGACAGAAGCGTTCCATTTGCGGTGATCTCCTAATTTGCGTTCCGTTTGCAGTGATCTCCTAAAAACCCTCCTGTTCCACACTCAAAACCTTTTTTCCGAGCTGTATATTATATTACATTAAAACACCAACGCTATGATCCAGCACATGTTCTTTTTATTTCAATCTGTCAGCAGAATTGACTCTTCACAATTTTTGCGATATGTGCGTTTAGGCTACAATTAGAGCTGTTGCAAATATTTCATAATTATCTGATCTCAATAATTTGAGTCAGATCACAATTATTTTATAGACAGCTATCTTTTTGCACAATATTTGATTACAAAATCTTCTTTCCAATTTGAGTAAGGGATTTTGCAGCCATTGTTAAACGTCTCCACAAATACCATGCAAATTATTTCAGTTCCAGCAACTTTAAGACATTTAACTTTAAAACTGCATTCGCTTTCATGTGCATGATAAGGTTACTGGTTATAGACTGACATTATTAATGCATTAGCCTGAAGATGATTCATGTTTTAAAGGGCAATATGTATGTTTTTTTTCTATGCTACTAGGATAAAAACAAGCAAAAATTACCAGAAGACATATCCAGTTAATGTTTCAAATGTTCTTTTTCTTTAAAACGTGACTCACATAATCCCAATTTAAGTTTAATTGCCATTCGGTCTATCAGTTTGCATTAACATGTAATCAGCTAACACTTGCTGGACTATCCTTCCTTCCCTAAACCACCCTGGACTAGTTAGTTCTGTACATGTTTCTGTCGGTAAGGGAAGACGAGCTGGAAACGTCATGTTCTTGTTTATAGGCAGGATTCTACACTGTAGACTGTAGTGGTAGACTCACTGATCTACATACCATTGTTTTAATTGTTTAATTTTTTAACCATTTTCTGCCCATATTTATTTTGCAGGAAAGACCGAGATCGAGATAGGGACCGTGACGAGCGTTCCAAAGACAGGGACAGAGACCGAGACAGAGAAAGAGATCGAGACCGAGAAAGGGACATTAAATCATCTGTCATACCACCTAACCACTTGTTGGCTGGGGTAGGCATGCTCCCCCTTAAGCAAACAGCTATGCAGCAGCAAATCAATCCATTTACCAACCTGCCTCACACGCCACGCTACTACGAGATCCTCAAGAAGAGGCTGCAGCTACCTGTGTGGGAATACAAGGAGCGTTTCAATGACATCCTGGCACGCCACCAGAGCTTTGTGCTTGTTGGAGAGACGGGCTCTGGGAAAACCACGCAGGTACCGTTTGCTTCAGTAGTCTTTAAATCCTCTCAGCAATTGTTTTTTGAAGTACTTATTCTGCCTAAGCTTGCATACTCCAGCTGAAATACTGTTTAGGTTGATTTTGTTTAGGTCTGATCATTTTGTGTGTAAATAAATGTCTGCCTTAGCTTCCATTTGTGCAATTGAAGACTAGGTGGTTACATTGTAATATTGTTGACACCTATGTTATCTCAGGGGGTTTCTAAGTAAGCATACAAGTCAATTATTGATACATTTACTATGCACAGGGTTCCCACTAGTCATGGAATTTCTGGAATATCATGGGATTTTAAAAAGTATATTCCAGACATGTCAGGGGATGTTATATTTGATTTGTTATGAAATATGGAAGTCATGGAATATCAGGGAATTTTGTCATTTCTCAAAATTTTCCATGCAGAATTCTTTATCGGGTTATGTCACGCATTTTTCGTATTGTTCTGGTTAGGCTACTACATTTTTCCCCCTCTTGCTCGTCAACTGGCAATCACTTCAGTCAAGATATGTGAAATATGTAAACATTCAAGGGAAATGTAAATTTCAAGAGCTTTGTCTACATAAAGATTACTTCAAAGACTGGGTATTAAAAGTTGATGACATAAAAGTTAAATGTAAAGTATGTATAACTACTATCTATCTATCAAAAATAGGAGAGGGAGCACTTCGCAGCCACACAATCAGTAGAAGCATGCTGCCTGCATAAAGCCGACAGGTGCTTCATCTTAATTGTGCATTACACCGATCAGCCATAGCATTATGACCACCTGCCTTATATTGTGTAGGTCCCCCCTTTGCCGCCAAAACAATCCTGACCTGTCGAGGCATGGACTCCACTAGACCTCTGAAGGTTTGCTGTGGTATCTGGCACCAAGACGTTAGCAGCAGATCTTTAAGTCCTCCATGGATCGGACCTGTTTGTCCAGCACATCCCACAGATGCTCGATTAGGTTGAGATCTGGGGAATTTGGAGGCCAAGTCAACACCTTGAACTCATTGTTGTGTTCCTCAAACCATTTCTGAACCATTATTGCTTTGTGCAGGGCACATTATCCTGCTGTAAGAGGCCAATGCCACCAGGGATTACCGTTGCCATGAAAGGGTGCACATGGTCTGCAATAATGTTTGGGTAGGTGGCATGTAACATCTACATTAATGGTAGGACCCAAGCTTTCTCCGCAGAAAATGCCCTAAGCATCACACTGCCCCTGCTGGCTTGCCTTCTTCCCATAGTGCATCCTGGTGCCATGTGTTCTCCAAGTAAGCAACGCACACACACTTGGCCATCCACGCGAACATTTATTGTGATTCATCAGACCAGATGACCGTCTTCCATTGCTCTATGGTCCAGGTCTGATGCTCACGTACGCATTGTAGGCACATACACAACAAACAGCAATGCACAGTGTGTAATGACACCTTTCTATCAGTACCAGCATGATCCTTTGCAGCTATTTGAGCTACAGTAGTTTCTGTCGAATCAGAGCACACGGGCCAGCCTTCGCACCCCACATGCATCAGTGAACCTTGGCTTCCCATAACCCAGTTGCCGGTTTACCACTCTTTCTTCCTCACACCACTTAATAGGTACAGACCACTGCAGACCGGGACCACCCCACAAGGGCAGTGGTTTTGGAGATGCTCTGACCCAGTCATCTAGACATCACAATTTGGCCCTTGTCAAAGTCGCTCAGATCCTTGGGCTTGCCTATTTCTCCTGCTTCTAACACATCAAATTTGAGGACAGAATGTTCGCATGCTGCCTAATATATCCCACCCACTGACAGTTTAAAAGTTCAAAAGGTTTGTCATTTGCAATAACAAAGTTATGGCAATGAAATGCTTTGTTTTCCTACTCCCGACAGTGCAGTTGAAATTTAAAAAAGTAAAAGTAATTATAATATCAAAATAAGAAGATAACACAAACAATCAATAATAAAACTATACAAAAACGCGCATGAATAATAATCACTTCACCTGTCAGTGGTCATAATGTTATGGCTGATTGATGTATGTTTATGCAGTGAAAACTTGCTTTTGTACTGAAAACATCTGTGAAGTAATAATTAAAGCTTGCAAATTAATGGGATGGTTTTTGTCTGCTGAGTGCTCTGCACAAAACGTGCTTGGTTTTCCGTTCATAATTGGTTATGGAAATTCAGCTTTTTGGCAGTAAAAGTCAGGGAATTTGACAATCGACTTAGTGGGAACGCTGTATGCAAATAATAATATAAAAATAGTTCTGTCTAAAGAAGTCTTCTTTTGGAGCTGTGTGTGATGTAAACTGACCACCATAACATGCCCCTTTCCCTTTCTCAGATTCCCCAGTGGTGTGTAGACATGGTGAAAGCTTTGGGTGGTCCCAAGAAGGCGGTGGCCTGTACCCAGCCCAGGAGGGTGGCAGCTATGAGCGTTGCCCAGAGAGTCGCAGATGAGATGGACGTCATGCTTGGTCAGGAGGTGGGCTACTCCATCCGATTTGAGGACTGCAGTTCTGCTAAGACCATACTGAAGTAAGCAACAACCTGTCTGGATAGTACTGGCTGCATCAGGATTGTGTTATAAAAACACTTAACACGCTTGCCTTATTCTAGAAGGGTGACCACAAAAAATCGCAGGATTGGCTCTGATTGAAAATATACTTCGTATTTAATTTTTAACAGACCGTGTCATTCCACTCAATTCAGGAGTTTTCTTATGAACAGGAGGGTTGACCCCCTTCAGGGCTTATTGGCCATTCTGCCGAATCGGTACCTTTTTCGTCCCCAGGCCATTGCTTGCATAAATTTGCATGAGAAGTATCTGTTTAATACCATATATTATCATGCAAATTGCCCTGCAGTTTTTCCTAATTGCAATTTGATGATACATCCTGCAAAACCTTAAAAAAAAACTACCTCTAACAATGAAAAAATAAATATGTTGCTCATTCCCCCTCTCCAAAACTCCACTTCACCCTGAAATAAAATTATTAGAATCCTTCAGAAATATATATTTTTTGTATTATTGTGTGTCTGTTTACCGTTTAAACATTAACATTTTCTCATTGGGAATTCATAGTATGTTAGCTCAAATAAATTAAAAAAAATTATGTTGCCAGGTTTTCACTCAGTCCTGTTACCCTGACAGATTTCCTCTTATAAATGTCGGACATTCCACAAGTCACATGAGCAACAAGAATTAACCTGAAATCAGTGGTTATGTATAGTGGTCAAATAATGTAGAGCCTGTGTAAAATCGAGAGAGAAGTCGTTCAAGTTTATTGGAAAATTGCAGCACAGATGTCGTTCAGTGAACGTTCCATTGTCTTCTCACTATAAAGATAGTTGCCAGCTAATCTATAGGTTTAGGGCGTTTTTACCTAACACAGATCATGTTTTTAGAAGTTAACCCCCATGCCAGATGGTCAGTGTAAACGCTCCACATTCCTGAGGGAGAGATAATATAAACACTGTTATCCCTGTTGTTCCTACTATCTAGGCACATTCACTTCCACTGAAACATACATTCATATCTCATAATACTGTGTGAATATAATGTTCAAATCCCACACCCCCCCCTTGTCAATATAGAAAAACAAGACATATTGATAAAGTACCCAACCCATACCGAATGTGCAGGAAAGGCACAAGATACATATACCAAGATAAAGGTTACACAAAAAATAAAACAGAACGATCAGGATGGAAGTGGTCGAGAACAGCAACGTTACGCAGAGGAGCACAGGGGCAGTCACAACAAAACAAGCAACCTCGGCGAAAGCACAGACCACTAACAGAAGGAAGGACACCAGAAAGGTCCATTTCAGATCTTAAATAAACATACAGGTGCTGGTCATATAATTAGAATACCATCAAAATGTTGATTTATTTCAGTAATTCCATTCATAAAGTGAAACTTGCATAATGTATACAGTCATTCCACACAGACTGATATATTTCAAGTGTTCATTCCTTTAAATTTTGATGATTATAACTGACAACTAATGAAAACCCTAAAATCTGTATCTCAGAAAATTTGAATATTGTGAAAAGTTTCAATATTGAAGACACCTGGTGCCACACTAATCAGCTAATAACTCAAAACAGCTGCAAAGGCCTTTAAATGGTCTCTCAGTCTAGTTCTGTAGGCTACACAATCATCGTGTCGTCCAAAAGACGACCACTGACACCTTGCGCGAGGAGGGCAAGACACAAAAGATCATTGCTAAAGAGGCCGGCTGTTCATAGTGCTCTGTGTCCAAGCACATTAATAGAGAGGCGAAGGGAAGGAAAAGATGTGGTAGAAAAAAGTGTACACGCGATTGGGATATCCTTACCCTGGAGAGGATTGTGAAACAAAACCCATTCAAAAATGTGGGGGAGATTCACAAAGAGTGGGCTGCAGCTGGAGTCAGTGCTTCAAGAACCACCACGCACAGACGTATGCAAGACATGGGTTTCAGCTGTCGCATTCCTTGTGTCAAGCCACTCTTGAACAAGACACAGCGTCAGAAGCGTCTCGTCTGGGCTAAAGACAAAAAGGACTGGATTGCTGCTGAGTGGTCCAAAGTTATGTTCTCTGATTAAAGTAAATTTGGCATTTCCTTTGGAAATCAAGGTCCCAGAGTCTGGAGGAAGAGAGGAGAGATACAGAATCCACATTGCTTGAAGTCCAGAGTTAGGTTTCCACACTCAGTGATGGTTTGGGGTAAAAAGTAATCTGTTGGTGTTGGTCCACTGTGTTTTCTGAGGTCCAAGGTAAACGCAGCCGTCTAACCGGAGGTTTTAGAGCACTTCATGCTTCCTGCTGCTGACCAACTTTATGGAGATGCAGATTTCATTTTCCAACAGGACTTGGCACCTGCACGCAGTGCCAAAGCTACCAGTATCTGGTTTAAGGAACATGGTATCCCTGTTCTAAATTGGCCAGCAAACTCGCCTGACCGTAACCCTATAGAAAATCTATGGGGTATTGTGAAGAGGAAGATGTGATATGCCAGACCCAACGTAAAGAAGAGCTGAAGGCCACTATCAGAGCAACCTGGGCGCTCATAACACCTGAGCAGTGCCACAGACTGACTCCATGCCACCCGCATTGCTGCAGTAATTCAGGCAAAAGGAGCCCCAACTAAGTATTTAGTAGTTCATAGTTTTCATGTTCATACTTTTCAGTTAGCCAACATTTCTAAAAATCCTTTTTTGTATTGGTCTTAAGTAATATTCCAATTTTCAGAGATACTGAACTTGGGATTTTCATTAGTTGTCAGTTATAATCATCACAATTAAATGAAATAAACAATACAGTGGGGCAAAAAAGTATTTAGTCAGCCACCAATTGTGCAAGTTCTTCCACTTAAAAAGATGAGAGGCCTGTAATTTTCATCATAGGTTCACTTCAACTATGATAAATAAAATGAGAAAAGAAAATCCAGAGAATCACATTATAAGCTTTTTTTATTGTTTTATTGGTAAATTCCTCTGTAAAATAAGTATTTGGTCACCTACAAACAAGCAAGATTTCTGGCTCCCACAGACCAGTAACTTATTCTTTAAGAGGCTCCTCTGTACTCCACTCGTTACCTGTATTAATGGCACCTGTTTGAACTTGTTATCTGTATAAAAGACATCTGTCCACAACCTCAAACAGTCACAATCCAAACTCCACAATGGCAAAGACCAAAGAGCTGACAAAGGACACCAGAAACAAAATTGCAGACCTGCACCAGGCTGGGAAGACTGAATCTGCAATAGGTAAGCAGCTTGGTGTGAAGAAATCAACTGTGGGAGCAATTATAAGATAATGGAAGATATACAAGACCACTGATAATCTCCCTTGATCCGTGGCTCCACGCAAGATCTCACCCCGTGGGGTCAAAATGATAACAAGAACGGTGAGCAAAAATCCCAGAACCACACGGGGGACCTAGTGAATGACCTGCAGAGAGCTGGGACCAAAGTAACAAAGGCTACCATCAGTAACACACTACGCCGCCAGGGACTCAAATCCTGCAGTGCCAGACGTGTGCCCCTGCTTAAGCGAGGCCCATCTGAGGTTTGCTAGAGAACATTTGGATGATCCAGAAGAGGATTGGGAGACTGTCATATGGTCAGATTAAACCAAAATAGAACTTTTTGGTAACTCAACTCGTCATGTTTGGAGGAGAAATAATGCTGAGTTGCATCCAAAGAACACCATACCTACTGTGAAGTATGGGGGTGGAAACATCATGCTTTGGGGCTGTTTTTCTGCAAAGGGACCAGGACGACTGATCTGTGTAAAGGATTTCAAGGTCCTGGAGTGGCCTAGCCAGTCACCAGATCTCAACACCACAGAAAATCTTTGGAGAGAGTTGAACGTCCGTGTTGCCCAGCGACAGCCCCAAAACATCACTGCTCTAGAGGAGATCTGCATGGTGGAATGGGCCAAAATACCAGCAGCAGTGTGTGAAAACCTTGTGAAGACTTACAGAAAACGTTTGACCTCTGTCCTTGCCAACAAAGGGTATATAACAAAGTATTGAGATGAACTTTTGTTACTGACCAAATACTCATTTTCCACCATAATTTACCAATATTTTCATTAATCCTACAATGTGATTTTTCTGGATTTGTTTTTTCTAATTTTGTCTCTCAAAAGTTTCACTTTTTGAATGGAATTACTAAAATGAATAAACTTTTTGATGATATTCTAATTATATGACCAGCACCTGTATGTATTTAAAATCAAAGAAACTGTTTCCTTCCACATGCAGAAAGAGACACATTCGATATGTCTCTAACCCTGACCTGATCTGGCTCCCCCTCAAATTCTCCCAGTCAATAATGAAAAAAATATTTATAATTGCATTATGAACAGATCAAGGCATACTCTTCTTTTCATATATATTTTTTATTTATTTAACAGGAGCGTTATTCTGAACAAGTTATTTTAAATTACAATTTGTAGAAGTTACATTCATTTATAAGATGAAGTTTTAAAAGTAGAAAAATGCCCACATCAGAGGCAGTTTTCTTCAATAAGGGCACGGTGTGTTCAACCACACGCTCATTTGGCATCCTGTTCTACCTCTGGAAGGCAAGAAAAATTAAGGTTGTATTACTTAGTTTAGAAGCTACCTTTGGTGTATCAAGTCCTGACCAAACCAGTGGACTTCAAATTTATTTAAAAAATATTTTTCAAATAATTCATTATTCAGCTGTCCCGTTCTGTACCAGTAGATTATATCACAATAGTCCAAAACTTGCATAGGTGGTGTATTTTCTGTTATCATAAGACTGTTTAAATGAGTATTCTGTGGTAAAAGATATCTTGTCGTCAAGCCAAATGCAAATATATTTATAAGAGGTGACATCAACATTTGTGTGTGACTGAAAGATTACTTTGTAAAGTCTTAATACTCAAGCCAAGTCCCTATTTGTTGTGTCCATTTTCTTTAAGGTACATGACAGATGGTATGTTGCTTCGGGAAGCCATGAATGACCCCTTGCTGGAGCGGTATGGTGTGATCATCCTGGATGAGGCCCACGAGAGAACGCTAGCTACGGACATCCTGATGGGAGTCCTAAAGGAGGTGGTCCGACAGAGATCAGATCTCAAGGTAGAATCCAGGAGAGATGTCAGGTTTTTTCCTCTTTTTTTTTTCTTGTTCTCCTCAAAATAGTTCTGAGGGGAGGGGTCAGTAAAAAAATATGTGGGTATCGGCTATAACGGTTTTGCATATTTTTATTCATTTTCAATCACTGCTGGAT
Source organism: Esox niger (assembly GCA_016801105.1). Classification (NCBI taxonomy): domain Eukaryota; kingdom Metazoa; phylum Chordata; class Actinopteri; order Esociformes; family Esocidae; genus Esox; species Esox niger. The sequence goes on from JACXGJ010001961.1 coordinate 30,408, forward strand.
AATAATTGAAATTAAGGTGTTGAGATATACCTTTACATGTACACTCACCACAAGGATTATTAGGAACACCTGTTCAATTTCCCATTAATGCAGTTATCTAATCAACCAATCACATGGCAGTTGCTTCAATGCGATTAGAGGTCCTGATCAAAAGAATCTCCTGAACTCCAAACTGAATGTCAGAATGGGAAAGAAAGGTGATTTTAGCAATTCTGAGTGTGGCATGGTTGTTGGTGCCAGATGGGCCGGTCTGAGTATTTCACAATCTGCTCAGTTGCTGGGATTTTCACTCACAACCATTTCTAGTGTTTACAAAGAATGGTGTGAAAATGGAAAAACATCCAGTATGCGGCAGTCCTGTGGGCGCAAATGCATGGTCGATGCCTGAGGTCAGAGGGGAATGGGCTGACTGATTTAAGCTGATAGAAGAGCAACTTTGACTGAAATAACCACTTGTTACAACCGAGGTATGCAGCAAAGCATTTGTGAAGCCACAACACGCACAAACTTGAGGCAGATGGGCTACAACAGCAGAAGACCCCACCGGGTACCACTCATCTCCACTACAAATAGGAAAACGAGGCTACATTTTGCAAGAGTTCACCAAAATTGGACAGTTGAAGACTGGAAACATTTTGCCTCGTCTGATGAGTCTCGATTTCTGTTGAGACATTCAGATGGTAGAGTCAGAATTTGACGTAAACAGAATGAGAACATGGATCCATCATGCCTTGTTACCACTGTGCAGGCTGGTGGTGGTGGTGTAGAGTGTGGGGGATGTTTTCTTGGCACACTTTAGGCCCCTTAGTGCCAATTGGGCCTCGTTTAAATGCCACGGCCTACCTGAGCATTGTTTCTGACCATGTCCATCCCTTTATGGCCGCCATGTACCCATCCTCTGATGGCTACTTCCAGCAGGATAATGCACCATGTCACAAAGCTCGAATCATTTCAGATTGGTTTCTTGAACATGACAATGAGTTCACTGTACTAAAATGGCCCCCCACAGTCACCAGATATCAACCCAATGGAGCATCTTTGGGATGTGGTGGAACGGGAGCTTCGTGTCCTGGATGTGCATCCCACAAATCTCCATCAACTGCAAGATGCTATCCTATCAATATAGGCCTACATTTCTAAAGAATGCATTCAGCACCTTGTTGAATCAATGCCACGTAGAATTAAGGCAGTTCTGAAGGCGAAAGTGGCTCAAACACAGTATTAGTATGGTGTTCCTAATAATCCTTTAGGTGAGTGTACAGTGGAGAAAACAAGTATTTGATACACTGCTGATTTTGCAGTGTAGAGGTCTGTAATTTTTATCATAGGTACACTTCAACAAAAATCCAGAAAATCCCTTTGAATGATTTTTAAATAAATAATTTGTGTTTTATTGCATGACAAGGATTTGATACATCAGAAAAGCAGAATTTAATATTTGGTACAGAAACCTTTGTTTGCAATTACAGAGATCATACGTGTCCTGTAGTTCTTGACCAGGTTTGCACACACTGCAGTAGGGATTTTGGCCCACTCCTCCATACAGACTTTCTCCAGATCCTTCAGGTTTCGAGGTGTCGCTGGGCAATACAGACTTTCAGCTCCCTCCAAAGATTTTCCATTGGGTTCAGGTCTGGAGACTGGCCAGGCCACTCCAGGACCTTGAGATGCTTCTTATGGAGCTACTCTTTAGTTGCCCTGGCTGTGTGTTTCGGGTCATTGTCATGCTGGAAGACCCAGCCATGACCCATCTTCAATGCTCTTACTGAGGGAAGGAGGTTGTTGGCCAAGATCTCGCGATGCATGGCCCCATCCATCCTCTCCTCAATACGGTGCAGTTGTCCTGTCCCCTTTGAAGAAAAGCATCCCCAAAGAATGATGTTTCCACCTCCATGCATCATAGTTGGGATGGTGTTCTTGGGGTTGTACTCATCCTCATTCCTCCAAACACAGCGAGTGGAGTTTATACCTTAAAGCTCTTTGTCTCATCAGACCACATGACCTTGTCCCAATCCTCCTCTGGATCATCCAGATGGTCATTGGCAAACATCAGTCAGGCCTGGACATGCGCTGGCTTGAGCAGGGGGACCTTGCGTGCGCTGCAGAATTGTAATCAATGACGGCGTAATGTGTTACTAATGGTTTTCTTTGAGGCTGTGGTCCCAGCTCTCTTCAGATCATTGACCAGGTCCTGCCGTGTAGTTCTGGGCCAATCCCTCACCTTTCTCATGATCATTGATGCCTCACAAGGTGAGATCTTGCATGGAGCCCCAGACCGAGGGAGATTTTTTGTGAAAGCACTTTGTGACAACTGCTGATGTAAAAAGGGCATTATAAAATACATTTGATTGATTCATTGATCTTGAACTTCTTCCATTTTTTAATAACTGCGTCAAGAGTTGTTGCCTTCTCACCATGCTGCTTGCCTATTGTCCTGTAGCCCATCCCAGCCTTGTGCAGGTGTACAAGCTGAAGTGTACCTATGATAAAAAAATAACAGACCTCTACATCCTTTGTTAATATGAACCTGCAAAATCAGTTGTGTATCAAATATGTTTTCTCCCCACTGTATCACAGTTTGTATTTGACCACAGCATTTTTAGGTGAGAAAAAGTGAAGGAACAGATAATCTTAAAGTAATAACAATAATGTAAATAACATTTAATATTTGGTGGCATAACCCTTGCTTGCAATAACTGCTTCAAGCCTGCAACCTATCGACATCACCAAACTGTTGCATTCTTCATTTGTGATGTTATTCCAGGCTTTTACCACAGCTTCTTTCAGTTCTTGTTTGTTTTGGGTGTTTCTCCCTACAGTGTCCTCTTAAGGAGGTGAAATGCATGCTTTATTGGGTTAAGGTCAGGTGATTGGGTTTCGGTCAGGTGATTGGGTTTCGGTCAGGTGATCTAAAATCTTCCACTTTTTTTCCCTGATGAAGTCCATGTTGGCAGTGTGCTTTGGGTCATTGTCCTGCTGCATGATAAACTTCCTCACGATTTGTTTCATTGCATTTCTCCTTAACAACTTTTTTTTGTGCGTAAATATTCATGAGCTTGTTCCAGAATCGACCATGCATGCCCAAGTCATGACATTACCTCCCCCATGCTTCACACATGAGCTTGTATGTTTTGGATCATAAGCAGTTATTTTCTTTCTCCACACTTTGGCCTTTCCATTACTTTGGTAGAGATTAATCTTGGTCTCATCAGTCATCAGTTTGGGGGGTTTCTTCACAGCTCACAAGATATTTCTGTCATCAACTACTGTTGTTTTCCTTGGCCGACCTGTTCGACGTCTGTTACTCAGTGCACCAGTAGTTTCTTTATTTTTCAGGACATTCCAAATTGTTGTGCTTGCTATGGCCAATGTTTGTCCAATGGCTCTGGTTGATTTTCCTTCTTTTCTCAACTTGACAATGGATTGCTTTTCTCCCATAGACAGCTCTCTGGTCTTCATGTTGGTTTATCATCTTTAACAAGAAATACAGTGTATAGGTTTAAACCAAGGATGGAAACTTAGACTAGTCATGAAGCGCCTTTTAATGTTTGAACAATTCACCTAAAAAGCAACACCTGGGCAACAAGAAACATCTGTCAGTCACATGGTCCAATAGTTTTGCTAACTTGAAAAATGGGTGGGTCCAAACAGGGTGGTATGTCCTCAGTTGTTTAACACATCTAGATGAATACCAGGAATTGAAAGCTGAAATTCTTAACTCATGTCTCATACTCATCTTTTGATCTTAAACCCAAATGTCTTCAGTGAACTACAAAACCAAGGAATTTGCCTTACCGTTCTAATACTTTTGGAGGGGACTGTATGACCTTCTGAGTCATCACTGAGTTGTTGTGCATAATTGACTTTTTTTTAGACCTGGGAACACACACCATTTTACTGTACGGTTCGTGTTAAATGACCTACACCTTATGGGCGCTTATATATGATATTGGCACATTCGCATATGTAAATCGAAGTGACCAGACTGATTGTCACTGAGTTCCGTCCTTTGTCTTGTGGACTTGACTGATGAGGTGCATTGAGCGTAAGGTTTGGTTTGTGAGGAAAGATTAGCTACTTTTACTAAGAACTTCCAACATATCATGGTCATTGAGGTTTGCATATGTTTACAAGCAATATTGAGTCTGATTATTAGATATTAAATTATCACACAGGTAGTAGATTCTGCACTTATTCTTCTTACCTGACCATTCAATAGCATTCGAAGGTGTATACCTTATTGCCCCATTTTAGAAGGGCACCCAACATCTACATATGAATGAAGAATTTTTTTTGAAGCAGAATATAGCAAAAAAATATTATCTTCTAACAATGGGTAGTTGCACTGTTAAAAAACTTGGTGTAATTACATAATTTGTTACACTGTATTACACTGTAACAATGACCAAGAATCCTAATAGCTCTGTATGTTCCTGTGAGAAGTAGCCTACTAAAAATATTGCCCATTCTCTCTAGACACACACATTCTCTCTTCTTTCTGCAATCTGTACTTGTTCTACACACCCTCCTCTTCAAAGTGACTACCAGCGATTTACTGCAGCGAATATCACCATAGGAGGAACCTTTTTTCGTACTGGAGTTGTTGCCAGATGGGTATGTTTCCACCACAACTGGACTCTTTTTAATGGACTTTGCCATGTCGATGACTGGTGAAAAAATTATTAGATGAGGGTGTGTTGGCTACTGTACCCAACAACATTTTATATGCAATTTACAGTATAAAATATACAGTTAACATTTAAGTCACTAGCAATATTAATATATGAACTTGAAGACGCTGGATGAGTGCAAGCAGCATAACCCAGTAGCGTACAGGGATTCAAGAGAGGGGGATAAATGATGTGGCATCAAGGCTAGGATGGAGTGAACAAAACAAGACTGTAATATACATTGACGAGCCATAACATTATGACCACTTAATTATATTAATATTGTGTAGGTCCCCATATTGCCACCAAAAGAGCCCTGACCTATCGAGGCTTGAACTCCACTAGACCTCTGAAGGTGTGCTGTGGTGTCTGGCGCCAAGACGTTAGCAGCAGATCCTTTAAGTCCTGCAGCTATGCAGCCCAATACGCAGGGGTGGGAAGTAACGCGTTACAAGTAACGCAAATGAGTAAAAGAGTACTGTTTCAGAGGAACGTTTACTTTTCTAGTTTCTTTCTGGGGGCTGTACTGTTTACTTTTACTCAAGTTACATTTACTCTTTACTCTGTTATATTTCACCTATTTTTTCGTAACAATTTTATCTTCAGTCATTGTTCAAAATGCATGTTTTTTTTCATGATTTGATTTGAGGTTGGGGTGGTGTGTTCCCCCTGCTTGTTTAAAAATGCAGCGAGCACAGACAAAGCTAATTAAATGACCGTCACCGAGATGGAAAGTTGTCAATTGGAGGATGTTGACGAGGGAAATTTCAATCCCAGGCTACAGTGGCACATGTTTCAATTTAAATTTAAGAGGCATGACATTTTGTCTTTTTATTCCCGAAAACGCAACCATCTCTTCTTGCAAAAACCCATTATACCTCTGCAAGCACGTAGGGGTAAGGTTGTACTTGTAATTGTTCAATGTCTGTTTTTTGTCATTGAACAAGTACAAGTACATTACAACAAAATACAGTAATATATCCTAATGATAATGTAGTATTCTAGCTAACTTAGAACATACAAATAACACTACAGCTTGTTACTATTTGTATTAATGTTTCACTAGGCTTAACTCAAACTTAATTGTCTAGTAATGCATAGTTAGCAACATACCCAGTCTAGCTAGCTAGAATTTTGTTTGAAAGCATTTGCTGCGAACCAGGTGGCTTAGTTACAATGCAGTCAATCATTCCATCCAAGACCTGACTTACTAATAACAAATGTTTTATTGAAAAGATTTACTGAGCGTTGCTACTATAGAAATACATTATCATTTTTTGCTAATTATATTTTTTCTATTCTGCATGACTGAAAACAAATGCCATGCTATTCAAACATTAAAAATGCATTTGGGTTTGTACTTAAATCATTTTTCCTTGTTACTGTGGAGCTATTTTCTTGAACAAAATATGTAACCAGCACTCAATTACTTTTTTGACCAAGTTCTCTTTACCTCTTACTTACTACTTACTTATGTAGTTTTTTAGGTGGTACTTCAACTCTTACTTGACTAAATTTTAGGACGAGTGACAGTACGTTAACTTGAGTACAGATTTTAAGTACTCTCCCTGCCCATATGCTACAAACTACAACACCCTGAGTGTTCTGACCCCCAGCCTTCGCACCCCACTTGCATCAATGAGCCTTTGTTGCCAATGACCCTGTCGCCTGTTCACCGCTTTTTCTCCCATTGACAACTTTTGATAGGTACTGACCTCTGCAGGCCGGGAACTCCCCACAAGGGCTGCAGTTTTGGAGATGCTCTGACCCAGTCGTCTAGCCAATTTGGCCCTTGTCAATATCGCTGAGATCCTTATGCTTGACCGTTTTTCCTGCTTCTAACGCATACACTTTAGGACAGAATGTTCACTTGCTGCCTAATATATCCCACCCACTGACAGGTGCCATGATATGATTATCAGTGTTATTTACTTCCCCTGTCAGTGGCCATAATGGTATGGCTTTGGCTTTGAACCCGTGCATGAACAGGAGTGTTTCCTTTTTCCAACAGGTGATTGTGATGAGTGCCACATTAGACGCAGGGAAGTTCCAGGTTTACTTTGACTGCTGTCCTTTGCTAACCATTCCCGGGCGGACACACCCCGTGGAGATCTTCTACACACCTGAGCCAGAACGGGACTACCTAGAAGCTGCCATCCGAACGGTTGTGCAGATCCATATGTGTGAGGAAGAGGAGGGGGACTGTCTGCTCTTTCTCACCGGTCAAGAGGTATAGCAACCCCGCAGCTTTGGGGCATATTTGAGATTGTTTATTTAGTAAGTGAAGTATAAAATGTTTATTAATATCATTTCAGAATGTATTGACAAATTTCCTGAAATTGCTTCCTAAATTCTAATTGAAATGCACCCATTCAAGGGGCATGTTGTGGCCTGAATAAAAAGGGAAATTCCTTATTCAGGTTTCTTGTCTACTGCTCAGAGAAATTGGTCTAGATGTATACATATATAATATCTTACTCTTAATGGTCTTTCAGGAAATTGACGAAGCCTGTAAACGTATCAAACGGGAGATTGACGATTTGGGACCTGAAGTCGGCGATATCAAAGTCATTCCACTATATTCCACATTACCTCCCCAACAGCAACAGAGAATCTTCGAGTCTGCACCCCCGAGGAAGCCTAGTGGTGCAATAGGAAGAAAGGTACTGACTCTGAGACGTTTCTCAGACATTTTGTGTATAGTAGGATACATATTTTTTGGATGAGGGGAATGGAGAGGTACTGATACCCTGAGAATTCATTTCTTGTTGCAAAATATTTTGCCATGGTCTCCTGGTGTCCTATTGAATCTGTCCATTGTTTCCAACATGCCGTTGCATCACCTAAGCATTTTAAGTGCCCATCACGTAATTTTGAATAGATGATCCATCTGAAGGAAGTCTGTTGCAGACTTGCCTGGAGCTTACCTTCAGGAAACGAATTAAGAAAGTTAAAATGGGGAATAAGATCTCTGCACACTCATGCCAAAGCTGATTTAATGCAAGCTTTTAGTCATCCAACCTTCATGAAAGCGTTAAAGCAATTCCCATTAAATGAATATTTGGATTGACCCCGAGGTTGCAGAGAGAATTTTTCCTTTTTGAGTAGATTGTCCATATATTGACCATTAATGCTTACACCTCAATCACTTCCCTAGGTTGTGGTTTCGACAAACATCGCTGAGACATCCCTTACCATTGATGGTGTGGTGTTTGTGATTGATCCCGGTTTTGCCAAGCAAAAGGTAAGGCTGCTGGTTCTTCAGTATAATAATGCAGCCCTTTGTAAGGGTTCATTTTGTTAAACGTATTCAACACCAACTATTTAGGCAAACTGGGAACCAGTGCACTCAGTCTATTTGGAAGTCTAAGGCAAGTTTTTAAAAACAAACCTGCTTCCTATGGCTCTTGCCTGAAAAAGTTATTGCACGTGGAAGTCCATGAAAAAATACTTCTGCTTCTGCTTCCTACATCACTGAAAAAATGCAACCACGGTAACATCTGACAAAGCTGCAATTATGAAATGCGTTAATAACAATCAAAATATGGAGTCTGTTTGCCACCATAATGGATTTGAAATGAAACAGCCAAGATGCAATTGAAGTGCAGACTTTTAGTTTTAATTCAATGGATTGAACAAAAATATTGTGTGAAATGTTTAGGAATTGCAACTATTTTCATACACAGTCCCCTTATTTCAGGGGCTCAAATGTAATTGCAGAAATTAAAATGATCATAATTTTCATGTCAAGAATCCTTTGCAGGCAATGACTGCTTGAAGTTTGGAACACATAGACATCACCAAAAGCTGGGTTTTCTCCTTTGTGATGCTTTGCCAGGCCTTTACAACAGCTGTCTTCAGTTATTGTTTGCTCTTCAGTCTTTTTCAGTTATACGTTTTGTCTTCAGCAAGTGAAATGCATGCTTGATCAGGTTGAGATCAGGTGATTGTCTCGGCCATTGCAGAATAATCCACTTCATTGCCTTAACAAATTTACTTTCACAGTATGTTTTGGGTCATAGTGTGAAGTGAAGCGCCATCCAATCAACTTTGCTGAATTTGGCTGAATCTCAGTATATCCCTATACAGTGGGGCAAATTTTTTTTTTGTCAGCCACCAATTGTGCAAGTTCTCCCACTTAAAAAGATGAGGCCTGTAATTTTCATCATAGGTACACTTCAACTATGAGAGACAAAATGCCATTTTCTTATAATTGCTCCCACAGTTGATTTCTTCACACCAAGCTGCTTACCTATTGCAGATTCAGTCTTCCCAGCCTGGTGCAGGTCTACAATTTTGTTTCTGGTGTCCTTTGACAGCTCTTTGTTCTTGGCCATAGTGGAGTTTGGAGTGTGACTGTTTGAGGTTGTGGACAGGTGTCTTTAATACTGATAAGTTCAAACAGGTGCCATTAAACGCCATTATACAAGAAACGAGTGGAGTACAGAGGAGCCTCTTAAAGAATAAGTTACTGGTCTGTGGGAGCCAGAAATCTTGCTTGTTTGTAGGTGACCAAATAATAATTTTACTAATAAATTCATAAGAAATCCTACAATGTGATTTTCTGGATTTATAAATCTCATTTTGTCTCTCATAGTTGAAGTGTACCTATGATGAAAATTATAGGCCTCTCTCATCTTTTTAAGTGGGAGAACTTGCACAATTGTTGGCTGACTAAATACTTTTTTTGCCCTTTTATATATTTTGGTAAAAAGACAAAATAACAAAACTTGTGACTACTGTTAACAAGTAGATAAACGTTTACTAATTTAAGGGATTTTGGAATATATTTAAGGAATTCATGTTACCTACGATCAAATTATTTGGCCACAAAACGCTACCTAATGTTAGGCTGTGGAATCTAACAGCATTTAAGTGTTGAATATAGTTAAGCAAATAGTGTATAGCAGGCTGGCTTAGCTAATTAGGTTCTTTAGACTCTTCCATCTTATAAACTCAAAGTTATGTGTTGATAAATATCATCTTGTAGTTCTTTAGTTGAGTATTGCATTTCTGCCCCCACGTCTGACATTTCACAACAACAATGGCCACTGATGTCTCCTTGAGTGACTGTAATGCCGTCCTTCCCCAATCAATTATTGCTTGATATTGGCCAGTGCCCATCTATGACCATCAGCGATCGATTCGTCTGCAAATGGGAACAGTGCCTCGTTCAAACAACAACACAAAAGCAAGATGAACAAATAGTACATTATATACGCAATAGTTACGGTATGTTTTTTTTCTGGTAATCTATTTTAGCTGACGTTCCATTTCCTTTGATGCCTGTCTGCCACACTACGTCTTCCATAAATGCTCTGACTATTTTCACACACATTGAGCTGATGTTAGATGAGAATGACACCCAGTCCTTCATTCATGTAGTAGCGCACATGTAGTTTCTAAAAACATTTATTTCTGCAATGGCAGACTTCTTCACTAGTAGCCATTGTGCGAAGCATGTTACATAACTTTGTCTGAAAGCAAGCAAGTATGTGAGATTGTATATATGTGGGTATGTGGCGCTAATCAGTATTTACTTATCCAGTTGAGTTTTATGTATGGTGGCCATCCATATTTTTATGACCCCTCATCACCTGCTTGCCTTGCCTGCCAAATGTTTCTGTTGCGCACAGATGTCAATGACACAAAGACTGGATATGTTGAATGTTGCCCAAATCTTTTAAATGTGTGACAAATGCTTAAAAATATTTTTCCTGTACCCCAGTCTCTCTTGCTTTTCTAATTTATTTTCCTAACATTATATAGATCCTGGCCCTCAATTAACCATTCTCTGAAACAGTTGCCTACTAGACTCATAATAAAAGCAACTACCTACTAGCTAATGGCGCAATATTTATTTAATACGCAGTATATTACAGTGTGTAGCACTGGGTGTTAAATAGGGGGTAGAATATATACATTTTCTGGATATATAATACCCCATGATTTTACATTATATTTTCAGCTTTACACACTCCTGAGTACTTTGTACAAGACGGTAAGAGCAAAACAGAATACTATATCCTCAATTAGGCAAAAAGCAAATGGGCAGCAGCAAATGAACAACAATACGTTTGTCAGTGTCCTTATTTTAATTTTAAATATGTTCTCTACATTAATTTATTAAGCTCTAACAATTTCTCAATATATAATATTAATAATATTCTTTACTTTATGTAAAATATAATTTAAATAGGAAAAACATGAAACAGAATTACTATGTAGTTATTGAACATTTCCCCAATACAAGCTAAGCAAATCTGCACATTTTGAATTCATATTATACATATATATAGCGTTTCATGGCAGATGTTGAAAGTAAAATACAACTGGAAGTCATGTTATGGTTGCCGAATCTCTGTTTCCTTCTTGATTCTAATCCACTGATTACAGCTATCGAGTCGTGATAGCTAGCTAGTTTTAAGGTTTATTTGTCAAATGCATCAAACAACGCAGAATCATCCTGCACAATGAAATTCTTATGACAATGCACCCGAAGAACAACTATGTAGTAAGAGTTAAGAAGCAACATATATAAGCAAAAATATAGCCAGTTAAAAAAATTATACTAAAATTAGATTTGAACTTGAGAAGTAAAGTTACTGAAGCTTGCTTTAACACATTCTGAGAAATGTTTGGCCGGTACATTGATACAGCAAGCTTCAAACAATCATACAATTGAAAAGTATGAACAGTCTTTTAAAGGTGATATCCATGTTTGTATAAAAGTAGCCAAAAATCCTGTTGGTGTGGTTACTCCAGTTGCAGTATCTTATGTTTGGTTAGAGATCTTTTTTATTAAACATTTTTCATTAAAGAAATGCTTTTTTTCTGTGGTGGCGCATCAGAATTTAGCGTCGGTGGAGCATTGCTCTGATTGCAATCAGGGAGAAACGTTTTGTGGAGTTCATCAACAAGGAAACGACAATGAACAACATTTGGGTTTTTTTATTCTGTCTTTATACTTTCTCACGCACAGGTATACAACCCTCGTATCAGGGTGGAGTCTCTCCTTGTCACAGCCATCAGCAAAGCCTCGGCCCAGCAGAGGGCAGGCCGTGCAGGCCGAACCCGACCAGGGAAGACTTTCCGCCTTTACACCGAGAAAGCCTACAAGACAGAGATGCAGGTAAATTGTCCTGAAATGTAGAGGTACTGGGGCAAAGTATACATTTGAATGGAGTTTATTATATGACTTGGACAAATACACTGATCAGCCATACCATTTTGGCCACTGACAGGTGAGGTGAATTGCACTGAATCTCATTATCATGGCACCTGTCAGTGGGTGGGTTATATTCGGCAGTAAGAGAAAATGTTGTCCTCAAAGTCGATGTCTTAGAAGCAGAAAAAATGGACAATGAAAGGATCTGAGCGACTTTGACCAGGGCTAAATTGTGACGCTAGACTGCGTCAGAGCATTTCCTGAACTACAGCCCTTGTGGGGGGTTCCCGGTCTGCTGTGGGCAGTACCTATCACAAGTAGTCCAAGAAAGGAAACGCGGTGAACCAGTGACAGTCATGTGCGTCAAAAGCTCACTGAGAGGGGGGAGCGTGTGGTCCGATCCAACAGACAAGCTACTGTAGCTCAAATTGTTTGGAAAGTTTGTGTCAGAATACACTGTGCATCGCAGTTTGTTGCGTATGGGACTGTGTAGACACAGACCAGTGAGGGTGCCCATGCGGACTGACCCCTTGTCCACTGCCAAAGCGCCTACAATGGGCATTGTATCAGAACTGGACCACTGCGTAATGGAAGAAGGTGGCCTGGTGTGATGAATCACATTTCGTTTTACATCACGTGAATGGCCGGGTGTGCGTGTGCGTCGTTTACCTGTTGATCCTTCAGTCATTCATAATTTAAAAATCATACAATGTGATTTTCTGGATTTTTGTTTTAGATTCCGTCTCTCACAGTTGAAGTGTACCTATGATAAATTACAGATCTCTACATGCTTTGTAAGTAGGAAAACCTGCAAAATCAGCAGTGTATCAAATACTTGTTCTCCCCACTATGTAGTGGCAGGTCTCTTCTGAACTCTGTGAGCCTCTCTCTTGCACGTTGAGTTGCTCTGCCCGAAGTGTTTCCATAGCAACAGCTCATTCAGACGTTCTTCTACAGCCATTGCAGCGTTCATTTTGGACGTGGTCATCGTCATGGAAGACGGAAAATTTTCACGATTTATTCAAATAAATAACTTCTCAGTCGTTCGTATAACAGTTGATTATTTCAAGTTTGTTCCCGTGGATACACGTAATTCATCATCACAACATTACAAAAGATGAACAGGGTAATGCCATGACAGACTGCTCTGCATTACATTATGTCTTTCTCCTGTTTATACCCCCCCTTGTCAGCTCCTGCAAATATTATCTCTTATGCTATAACATACATACAAAACAAGTTGTCATATACTCTACCTTGTCATATTAACCATAGTTCTAGGTCATAGTTAACAGACCTCCTAAACTGAGCTACCCCTGGTATCTGTCCTGCACGAATGGAAGAAACAGAGGAGACAGGCAACTTCACTTTGGAGCCATCTGTACAGGGCCATAGATAAGATTAGGCGCCTTCGGTCCAGGCCATAACAACTTCTAAGAACAGGGCATGCTGACCTAGGTCTTCTAAAACAAAATATATCCCTAGTCTAAACAGTCCATTTATTACAGTTAATTAGCAGAATAATGGATAAATCAGGATATGGTAATAAATTAATTCTTAACACACGTTTAGTCAGGTCCTGGGCCACACTCCCATAGATCTGCATTCCTGAGTCCCAGTGCACACGCGTTTTCATATAGGGTGTCTGAAATCGAATCCCCCTTTCCTTGAAGCTCAACTTTAGCTGGCAACTCAAAGTTAGTTTTGAATTAGTTCACTGACCGATTTCCCTTTTTTCCTTCTGGTACACCATAGATTCTGATATTATTTAATCTAGAACCACTCTTTAAATCCCATATCTTGTCCTGCATCTCCGCGTATCGTTTCACAACGGTTATCAGTGTATATTTCATTTCCGAGCAGGCTAAAGTCCGTCATCTGTGTTTGGGAATCTGTAATATTTCCATTTTGAGTCTGCCACTCTCGCAAAACTTCGGCTTTTTATTCAACAAGGTAATTCTTCATAGTTTTCATGACATTTTTTTATTTTATTCTGGTCCTGTTTCATCTTGTTTGAAGTTCTTTAGCTCTTTGGATAGCAGCGCCAGACTTTCGAGTGTTTTGGCTCACCGTAACTTTAGCTTCAGTTGCTTTACCTGAGGCTGCTTCTTCGCCACCATATTCGCCATGTCTAACATCCATATACGAGTTTACTCAAGTTTTACTCATCTTCTTGTCGTTCTTTTCACTTTGCACTTTCCCTCCTCTCATACTCGAGTTTAGATGTTATCAATGTTTTTTCTAGTGATAGGAGATGTTTTTCTAAAACCGACTGTGACGGGCACACCACTACATGTCCATCTTGCTCTCTTGCCACTGGAAGCCAAGATATGGCTTTCTATGTGTGAGGTGAGAGGTCACTTTTAAAATTACCGTTAAGTAATAAGAAACATGATTCAAAAACCCTTTTAAAAGAGGAGTGTGTATGATGTCAACTCTGTCAGCTGCATGTCAATACTGTCAGGATGAAAGCCTGATGGTGTTGACAAAATACCCCCGTACAGCCCATTAACACATTCAGTGTCACCTCCAAGGATTTTGGGCCCCATGAAAATATCTCACATTATAAATGATTTGCAGTCTAGAAAAGGGCACCAGTTAAAACATTTATAAAGTTGGTCCGTTGTAATGTCTAAATAATTTAAATTCAGATTACAAACTTTTTTTATTACCTCTCGTGAGCCAGATGTAATTGCCTTTCGGGACCGATTTGGCCCACAGGTCTTAGTTTGTCTACTCCTGCTCTATAGGAAATGTGCTAAAAGCTATCTTTTAATCTCTGAATGTACTTTTAATGGTACAATTCTTGACTGGTAAATTCTCAACATTAATGAATATCTTAAAATAAAAATTACGTAAATATACATTAACCTCTTCAATTAAATAAATTAACATAATCATACATTCAATTATATAAACAACAAAATAATAAAATCATCAGCAGATTTTTGACCTAACATGCCAACTACAAAGTAAGCTGTCACTTTTAGTTACACACTTACACTATTGGCTGGTTTTGTTTTATAATTATCATTATATGGAGTATATCGCCAATGGGTTAGGTGTAGACTCCAGGGTGTCTTATCTAATTCTTCTCCCCAAATAAAACCATAATGGTTAATAATCATGAATTAATAACAGTAATTACAGGACAGATACAGGGGATCAAATTACACAACCACGGTCACAATAGGAAACACACAATGTAACTACGTGGACTTAATACCGACGTGACCACAATGTCTCCTAAAGCCAACAATTAAGCTTCTTTCCTCTGGATGCTTCCAATGCTGTATTGAAAGGGGTGGCGCGGTAAGGTAATTTCAAATGGGTGGAAAGGGTATTGGTTGATGAGTAGGCAGGAACAAGAGGACAAATAGTGAATGGGAGATTTATGGACCCATCCTGGGGAACTTTATGTGTGAAGGATAGAGGAGAGCAGAACAC
The DNA here is from genome assembly GCA_016801105.1 of Esox niger. Lineage (NCBI taxonomy): Eukaryota > Metazoa > Chordata > Actinopteri > Esociformes > Esocidae > Esox > Esox niger. The sequence continues at coordinate 45,693 of JACXGJ010001961.1, forward strand.
AGTATAACACCAGAACTCACATTAATGTGTAGGGTGTTCACCAATGCTTTTTTCCATCTTAACCTTGTTTGAACCATTTTTGTTTTTCCTCAATGGCTTATTGTCACTGAAAGGTTATAACTAATATGCCCACAATTGTTGCACAGTTCTTTGCAAGTCATGTCATGATGCAAAGATGGTGTTGACATGTTAAAGCGGTGGATGTCAATATTGTTGTCATAAAGAATAAACTTATAGGAAACTTAACAAAACCATGTGTGGCATTGTTGCCTTCAACACTAGTAGGAAGTAGAAGTGTAAGAATTACTTCCTGTTCCTTTTTGCCCTAATTGCATGTTTGCCTTATTGCCATTTGCATTGCATTTCCCTTCATTGCACATCTATACATTCCACTTGTAATTAGGGTTGGGTACTGTTCAAATTTGAACCGATACCAGTCCCTGGAATTCGGTACCGGTACCCAACGGTAACTTTTATCTGTACATTTGTACAGCTGCTGCGGGCAACTTGGCTTTCATGCTATTAAATACAGAATATCCGTCAGTTTTAAGAAATATTTTGTTTGACCAGGTTGTTTTCCTCGGGTTGGATGTGTTGCCTTAGCCAGCTTTGCATTTCGCATGACGAATATTGCAGCGAGCATTGTCTGTCAAGTTTTGAAAAGTGCAACCACACTCGCCATTGCCCAGACTCTGCTGGTGTTGAGCATTGAACATGCTGCAGGGGTGATGTAGCCTCGCTCTCTTAGTCTGACTGTCACTTTCTCTTTAGATGCACTCTCATTTACCGAAATTTTACGTGAGTCGGTACTCTAGTACCGACAAATTCGGTCGGTGCCCTTAAAAGTACCGAGTTTTGTACCCAACCCTACTTGGAATATATGTATACTTATACATTTTGTGCCCTCTTCTATTTGCACTTCTGGTCAGATGTTAACTGCATTTCATTATACGGTTCTTGTAGTTGTTCAATTTAAAGTAGAATCAAATCTTTTTCATTGCAGGACAACACTTATCCCGAGATTCTCCGGTCCAACTTGGGATCTGTTGTGTTGCAGTTGAAGAAGCTTGGTATTGATGACCTGGTGCACTTTGACTTCATGGATCCACCAGGTGAGGAACATAATTTTTTTGAGGACTTGCCTGTCAGATGTGCTCAGTATACCGAAGTTTAGCTGTTATTGCAAATGGAGCAGTAATACAGCTGCTGCATTGTTTGCACACTGCTCGACATGATGTGACTCCGAAGTCCTGATGCAGGTATTTCCCTGGGGTGCCCCATTAACAATGTTTAACAGCAAAACTTGTAATGAATTAATACTTTGTCATGAAAAATTGGTTCAAACGGTTCTGATCTCCATTTTCAGTATTGATTGTACCAAGGAATAATAGTACATGATGTTAAACCTTTGCAAGAAGAACAGAAGAGGTCACTGTCATCATGTTGAGTGTAACAGCTCAAGTCATGTGTTTCAGTAACCTGCGCTATTTGTGTGCAAGTGTGGATATAACTTTCGATTAGTTAGTTAACATTTCGCTCTACTCAGTGTCTGATGAATAGCGCGAAATGTACACAATATGCCTTGTTCACGTTTCTAGCAGAGAATACCATGCTCACGGCTAACTGCTATATGCAAACCAATGTTTTGAGGGAAATTGTCTGTGTTAATGACAAGTAGGAGGTTAATATTTTTATCTTCCCTTCCAAAGCTGCTTTGCTGCATTCACATTCACCTGAGCAGTGTCAATCAAATTCTATTTATATTGCACATTTATTACAAAATGCATTTCAAGGAGCATTAACCTTTTCAAATGTGAGATTCAAATTTCACTTAACATTCTGACAGCTAGAGTTTCCAAATCTGCCTGTCACTGTCTTGACATTTTGGCCTAAAATGGTCATCCTTTGTAGTAGAAAGAAGTGATTTATATAATGGGATTGTGCTGACAGTATTTTGGTTTTATATTACAATTTAATAGGTAGACAGGTTTACATAATATTTGGATACTCCCAGGGGTTTAAAATAACAACAAGTTGAATGATTTTGAATGCAATAAATACTCCCATCCACATCCATTTTGTTCTAAAAAGAATTCTGATAACCATTGAAAATGCCCATTTGGGGTCACAGAATTTATTCAGTCATATTGTACTTCAAAAAGCCTCCACTAGATGGCAGTCCCTTCTTTTATTTTTTTTACTCTGAGGATTTATTTTTATTACATACATATAGGCCTTGTAATTCCACTTAAACATGAAAATTAATAATAAACATATCACAAAATAGCATTTAGGATACACTTACCCTATTTTACAAATACGTTAATTCTGGCCTGATTCTTTTCATCTTCTGAATGTTCAGACCCATTTTCACAATCCTCGCTCTCCATGATCATTTATTCCACTTCTTTCGCTGTTCAGCCATTTGTTTTTTCTCAAAACAATTGCTTGTAACAGCTGAATGCGTCTTCAATGCAATCCAAGTGCATAATGACTTTATTGGGAGCATGGTTAATGCAACACAAGCCTTTCCCCATGTCGCGCGCTCACTCGCCCTTTCTCTCTTTTGGGGAGGGGGGTGACATGGATAGACATTTCATTGGTTGTTTTACCACAGTCTGTGATTGGTGTATGTAATGTAGACTTCCAAACAACAGAATAAGATCAGGTATAATTAGTTGGGGCTGCTGCTGAAATCTTGAAGGATGACTTTTGTTTTGGATTTGTGATCATGATTGCGTGACTTCTGGTTGACCAAAGTACACAGATTGTTATTTAAGTTTTTTTTTGCAGCGGAATGTCGTTCCTGTGCAAAAGAAATGAAGTCTAACTTCTAAGGTTTCAGTGTTATGAATAAACATGTGTGACCTAGATGCGATCGTGGGGCTTCTTGTTGACAAAAGTGCACAAACCAGACGTTATTTGTGACCCCTTATTCACTTGGGAGAAGAATTAAGCTTTTAACTTCTACGGTTATGGAGCAGCGAGTAAAAATATCTGTTTATTGTTTTCATTGATGCACACAGAGGGTTACTGCCCCACCCGGCGTGACTTTTCTTGCACGTGATTTCAGTAGTGAAGAGTTCCAGAATGTTAAGACGTCACAATATATTTCATCCACAGTGTTAGATTCTCGTTAAAAACTTTATCCATTAACAAAATTAATGCAACCGGAAGTCAGGGGAGAGCCTTCTTTATTCAGCATGAGCCTACGATGTTAACCTTTCTTAGTTCTTCAATTTTCTCCAATAATTACACAGTTAACAGTCTTTTATGCCAGAACACATGGGAGGTGGTCTATGGTCATAACCAGCCATTACACTGTCCAATACATTCCAATAAGAAACGTTTATCCTACAAAAGACCCTTGTATGGTACGTTACAAACTATGGTCAATGGGCCTATCCATAGAGCCTATGACAGTCTCATGTGCAACTCCTAGCAGGAGGTATGGACAGGATGTGTGGGGCCATCAGTAACTGGCATCACGTCCTATATATTGACCTTTGTTCAGACTTAGTCAGCACATGTGCGTTGTGTTGAGTTTCTCATGCCCAGTGTGTTCCCATTCTCAGATAGTGGCAAGTGTATATTATGAGGCCCAGCATTTTCACAGTTTTTGCAAACCAGCAATAATTTACATAATGGTTTCTACTTTATTCCCTCGGTACAGCCAAGCATGCAGTATATATAGCCGACAAGAAGTTTTGAATCTTGGAACAAGATGCACAGATTATTTGACTACTTCTGACTTTCACCAGAGATTGTAAAGACGTCCAGGGAGATGCCAACTATACTGCCGACAAGTAATGTCAGCCAATGAACCCCACCCCCACAGCCAGCCTCTGAATTAGGGGTGTCGTGATATACCAGTATTGACAATAACCGTAATAACCATGATGATATATTGACATCATGTTAATAATACATATGAAAATATCGTATTCACCAGGCGAAACTGAAGTTGTATTTTTTCAAAAACACCCCTTGGTTTTTCAATACCTTATATATGTCACCTATAGAAAAATGATGCATGTGCATGAACAAGGAGACGGGACCTATGCACTGGCATTGAAATCAACATGTTAGTCCCATTGAGGCATGACCACCAGACAATTAAAGGTTTTGTTGAGAATAGTCAACTAGAGAAGAAACAATGCAAATTAACTGCAAAAGAGAAGAATTAAACTTGATGCTACCAGGAACATATTATCCTCCAGTACCATCATATTTAAGAATTGCAACCTACCTGGAGTGTCCAGAAGTACAAGGTATTAAGTGCTCAGAGACATGGCCAAGGTCAAGAAGGCTGAAACACGACCACCACTGATTATGGATTTGAAATGTACTGTATAGATCGGGCAAACAAATACCAGAGGACAGATTTTTGATAAGGTTTTATGGACCGATGAAATGACAGTAACTCTTGATGGACCAAATTTATGAGCCCTTGGCTGGATCACAGCACCACTTCAGTCAGGTGCTGAATCTCAGCTCCCAAACTTACTGCCAGTTGCTGGAAAATAGTTTCTTCAAACAGTGGTACAGGAAGAAATCATCAGCATTCAAGAAGGCCATGATGCAGGACAATGCTGCATCACATGCATCCAAGTATGTGATGGAGCAGAATCACATGCATCTTGGCTAGCCAGCAAGTGCCACAAATATGCCAGAATAATGACCTGGCACCCTTCCTCTATTTCAATACAGTCCTGTGGGGCTGTAATGGATCCCTCATTTCAGCTTTGAGCTATCTGAGAGTTTTTTACCTGTGATGGAGCCCACTGAGCACCTGAGCTTTTATAACATTCCCAGATCTATAGGCTCAACACTTCTTTGAGGTATATAGAGTTACCTGGACGTCTTGGCTTGGGTTTTGCTTTGACCTGTGAGGTGTGGGACCTTATGTAGACCGGTGTGCCCTTTCTAAGCAATGTCATATTGATTGAATTTGCCAGTGGACTCCCAGGTTTTAGAGTTCTATTATCTCAAGGATAATAAATAACATACAAGCAAGCAAGTTTATTTATACAGCACAATTCATACATCAAATCAATTCAATGTGCTTTACAAAGAAAAAGAAAAAATATAAAAATACAGTTACATACAAACAAATACTCAAATGAAAACATCAAAACGACATTATAATAATAAATAATTAGTATAAGAACATTTAAAAAGAATCAAAATGGGATGAAAACCTCCTATAAGAATGCTATAACGCTAAACAGTGTGGTTAAGTTTAAGTGCTCAGTCATAGGTGCATGAAAAGAAATGTTTTTCACCTGGATTTTAAAATGTATATGTTTGGGGCACATACAAGATCTGGTAGTTTATTCCAGGTGTGTACAGCATTACTGCTAAACGCAACTTCTCCATGTTTAGTTTGGATTTTCTTCAAACACATCAGAAATGTATTCGGGTCCCACTTTAAAAACTATTCTGTAACTGACTGGAAGCCAGTGCAAAGACCTAAGAACCAGAGTGATGTGCTCTGTTCTCCTGGTCCTGGTTAACATTCTATCAGCAGCATCCTGAATGAGCTGCAGCTGTTTTAGTCTTTTTGGGGAGTCCGGTTAAGAGGCCATTACAGTAGTCAACCCTACTAGAGATAAAAGCATGGATGAGCTTCTCTTGGTCTTTTTGGGACACCAAACCTTTGCTTCTGGCTAAATCTTGAAGATGATAGAAGGTTGTTTTGGTGACCACTTTGATATAACTGCTAAATGTGAGGTCTGAGTATCAGAACACCAAGATTACACCCTTGATCCCTGGTTTTAAGGGTCCAAAAATCAGGCTCTTTACTAATGCTTGTTCTTTTATTTTTGTTGCCAAACACAATCTCAATTTTGGTTCATCCAGGTATTTATGTGACCTTTACAGTGACACAGAGTCTGTTGAGCTGTTGTCATACGGTACGAGAGCCATATATATTTGAGTATCAACGGCATAGCTGTGGTAGTCAGTGTTGTTCTTCTGTCAAATTTGGCCCAGAGGTAGCATATAGAGATTGAACAGAAGTGGTCTAAGAACTGATCCCTGTGAAACTCTGCATGTTACATCCACCTGATCAGATACATGATTACCAATGTTGACAAAGTAACTCCGGCCATCTTGATAAGATCTGAACCAATCAAGGACTGTCCTGGAAAGTCCTACACAATTTTCCAGCCTATTAGTGTTCTATGATTTACAGTGTCAAATGCTGCACTGAGCCCTAATAGAACTATAACTTTTATTTTATCTGAATCAGTATTCAGCTGTATATCATTTAAAACCTTAGTCAGAGCCGTTTTAGTACTGTGGTGAGGTCGGAAGCTTAACTGAAAAGCCTGGCTTTGTTTATAGATGGCATAATGAATTTGAAGTTTAGTTTATTTCCACTTACGTTCCACTTTCCTACATTCTCTTTTCAGGGTGCATACCACCATGGTGGTTCTCCATGGTGTTTTATGTTTGCTCATAGTTTTCTCTAACTTTACCGGTGCAACACGATCCAGGACATTTGATATTGTGGCATTAAAATTGTTGGAGAGATAGCCATGGCCTCCATGAACTGATCATTGGTGCTGTCATTAATGTACATTTTCTTAACAGAAACAGAGTTTACTGGAACACAGAAATGATCAGCCAGGGCTAAGTCTTTAACTATGACAGAGGAAATATAGAAACCTTTAGAGATAACCAGATCTAGAATGTGGCCTTGTGTGTAAGCTCTTTCACATGCTGAGTGAGATCAAAAGTGTCAAGTTGTGAAAAAGGTTCGTTGGCATTATTGTCCGTACTATTATCTACGAGGATGTAAAAATCCCCTGGAATAAACAACTTATAATAAACTGATACAGCAGAGAGTAGTTCAGCAAAATCATCAATACAATTTGCAGAATATCATGGAGGTCTGTAAATGGTTAAAATGCTAAACAAAGGTTTTAAAAAGAAATACAATTACCTAGTGTATTTTCTTTGCCCTAGAATGTATCCCTGGAATGTATCTTCCAACTCCTCCTTTCCTACCATTTCGACACGTATTCATATAGCCAAATTTTTCATGTGTTGTCTCGTTAAGAATAGTAGCACTACAATCTTCTGTTAGCTACGTTTCAGTGACAAACATAAAATCTAGGTTGTAGGATACTATAATGTAATTTACCAAGAATGATTTGTTGGCGAGATATCTGATATTGAGTAAAGCCAGCTTAACAGATATAATAGGGGTTCCTGGACTAGTAGGTTGACATGTTACAGTTAACAGATACTTTCTAAGTTGCATGCACACAATTCCTTATTTCTAACCAACACAGGAATAGAGATACTGGGTCCTAGCTTGTACTCAAAACAATCTGCATTGCTATTTTCACAATGGCAGGGACCCAAAGCACATCACTATGTATATTCTGTGCTCTGTAGAAATAAAGGACATGATGCATTTGAGTTGCATTTGCAGTGTAATGGTATAAGAATACAAGTGTTGCCCTTTATTTTCTGTCTTAAGAATGCCAACATTTAATACATTTAGTGCAAACAATGGTTTTTGAAAAATATTATTTTGAATTAGTGGTTACTTTTGATAATAACATACCTGTTGGTACATGGGAGAATTCAGTCGTTTATTGAATGGTATCACAGTAACTAGTTTCTTTGGTTGTTGTACTCACCTATGTTGGCAATACACACATCTATACAGGGGATGTACCTACCCAGATTTCAAGAGTACTATAAGCCCATTGGCTAATTACAGTCACAAGCTTTGACAGAACGTAACTTCCTGTGAAAGTAATTTCCTCATACAAAACAAAATGGATACAGGCAGCGTTCTGTTGTTTTCTAAATATTTTAAATTAATGGCAAAGCGTACATTCGTATGATAATCTCACATTGGCAAAGGGTCTGAATACTTATGTTTATGAGATTTCTCTTTACATTTTCAATACATTTGCACAAATGTTTCTTTCACGTTGTCATTATTTTGTTGGTAGATTGATGTACATTTTTATTTTATTTTAGCCTCTAAATAATGAGATAGTGTCTGAATAATTTCAGAAGTCACTTCTTCAACAACTCATATTTAAAAATACCTAGTGTTGTCGTCTTCTGGAGTTCACCAATTTCATTGAGTGGAATGGGGTGACCTTGTGGTACGCGCTGCTGATGTCAGTTCTACCTGTACGGCAACCTGTAGGGAACAGGTTCTGTGTTAATTTTTTGCGTTTTACTTTACAGCCATTGAATTCCAATTGCTTCAGTTGCTCACCGGTGTCAACATCTGCTTGTTTTTACCTGTATGTTGTTAACTTTATTCCCTTTACACTTTATGTAACATATTTTTCATAAATTTTGTATTGCTTCATTTGACAGTGAGAATGAAATAGTTCTGAAATGACAATAGGCCTAAGCCATATTTCAGCTGAATTTGTACCAGGGACAGTGGATTTTACCACAAGACCAATGGCAAATCACGCTGAACTGCGTGATTTGAACATGTTTTATGGTGTTTTATGGTGTGTGTCACTTACCCCTCTCGCTTCTGCATTTTCTCTAGCCCCGGAGACTCTGATGCGGGCGCTTGAGCTGCTCAACTACCTTGCAGCACTTAACGATGATGGTGACTTGACAGAACTGGGCTCAATGATGGCAGAGTTTCCTCTGGATCCCCAGCTAGCCAAGATGGTTATTGCCAGCTGCGAGTTCAACTGCTCCAATGAGATCCTCTCCATCACTGCCATGCTGTCAGGTAATGGCCCAGGGCCCGGGTGGCTGTCATGACAAATCGCCCACTACCCGCCCCTGGCACCAGTTGGCACACTCCAAACCTTATGGGTTCCACTCAATTGCAAGATGGGGATTTCTTTTGTTAATGGTATTTGTATATTTATTATGGTAGAATAGGAGAGTTGATCACTTTTTTAGAAAAGTAAAAAGGTGGCCCACTGTAAAGTTCTTGTTTGCACAGATACCAGCAATAATTATTTAATATTGAGGGATTAACTTTCCCCACCAATATTGGCTAATTAGTCTGTTCTCAAAGAAACTATCCAGTGGAGGAAAACATTTACTTTTATGTCCATGTATCGTCATTCTTCTACACACAGTATGGATGGTTTACTAGTCCAATTCTGGTTTGATAATAACTAATACAAATGTAAGATAAGGGCTAATGAAGAAGTCTATTGTATTCTGTGTCCACTCCAAAAAGTTGACCATGTTTTCTCTGTGATTGTATTCTCAGAGTAATTTTCCTCAGAGCAATTGGGCAGGGCAGACACCACCTAAAAGTTGGGTCCTTAGACTGATCTCTAGACCATTGCGTCTTTGCATTTTGTGGAGGATTTCCCAAACTTCTCATCGGGCCTCCTCATGTGTTTAACTTAGTTTTTAACCCTAAACTAGCTTTTCTGATTCAATCAGTCCACAAATCATGAAACTTTTGACTAATGGAATCGGGAAACAAAAAATTTGATATGCCTGGGGGGTCTGAGGAGAGGATTGGAAACCCTGTTTTATGGTTTTCCAATGGCTGCCTTAATGGCATCTTTTTAAATAGTTGTTTTATTGACCCAATTGCACTGGCAGTACAAGATCCAACAGCAAGCTATTGAATTTTCTTCAATATGTTGTTGTATAATCTTAATGTCTAAGTAGGCAACCTTTTTTATGCTTTACTCATACATATTTGTGATTTGATTTGGCTCAGTGTTTGAGAAAATTAAATACTGTCAATGGAGCCCCATTTTTTAAATGGACCATACATTTTGACATCGTTGTTTCTTGAAATGTTTGCAGTATTTTGTCCACAAATTATGCTGCTGTGACCTGAAAGTTAAATATTTGTTTAAACATTACCGTGAGACAATATGAGTAAAGCAAATTTAGGCTTATATGCAGTACTTGAAAGTAGTCATCGGTGGTGTTGAAAAAACTCAGTCTTACATTTTTGCTAAGTATAAGGAAATCTTTATCCCTTTTCTAACTTCAAGGCTGTTTTCTTTAGCAATTGAATGCATAATGGACTTGGATTCTTTGGAATGTTATATACTGTTCTCAAGTTCGATGCTCTCTTTTAACGCTCTGCAGTTGTGTGAAACCTCTTTGTTTTGCAGATGTGGTTAAGTGTTGACTCCCTTGACAAGCTTGTAGCCAGTCATCATGCAGTCGGAAGAGCCCCCCCCCTAAACTCACCACTTGGTCCTGCCCTGCCCCCCCATGCTCACTGTGAAGTGCTCTAGCTACAATAGGCCTTGTTCCTCTGTTCTGTGAATGCTTGACTCATCCCTATGGGCGTCTGTGTTGGGGCCCATACCAACCTTGTCTAGTCCCGCAGTGTTTCGTCCGCCCCACCGAGGCTAAGAAGGCGGCGGACGAGTCCAAGATGCGGTTTGCCCACATAGACGGAGACCACCTGACGCTCCTCAACGTCTACCACGCTTTCAAACAAAGTAAGTGTGTACCCAACAAGGTAACTGAAGATTTTAACTGAAATATTTATTTCATAAGTGGATCTATGTATCTGACATGGGCTTCATTTTTAGATCAGATTTTAGTGGGTAATGGTAAGATATTTCAATAACTTACTGAGTAAATGTGTCCTGCCTGTAAAACTTGGAAAGTGACAATTATATTTTCCCTCAGACCATGAGTCCACACAGTGGTGCTACGACAACTTTGTGAACTACCGTTCACTCATGTCTGCTGACAATGTGCGCTCGCAGCTGTCCCGGATCATGGACCGCTTCAACCTGCCCCGTCGCAGCACAGAATTCACCAGCAGAGACTACTACATAAACATTCGCCGAGCACTCGTCACAGGCTTCTTCATGCAGGTCAGTTCGTGCACAGCAGGAATGCTTGCATTTCCAGAGACTTAAACTGAAACCGAAGTCTTTTATAATCCCAAAACAACGCAAACATTTTTCTTTGAAGAAAATAAAAATGTTGAAGAATATTATAAGGTGGAGCACATTGAGAAATGCATAAGTTAATGTGTAGAAGATTTTTTATGTTATTGTTGTTCATTTGCTTTTCCTCATTAGCTTTGGAGAACTTAGGTTATTAGGGAAATTTAAGTATATGTATTGTCAAATAAGAAAGTTGACAAGGAAGAGAGACTGGTGTAAAAGGATGTTATTACAATACATAAAAAACATGTTTGTACAATCACAGAAAAAGTATTTTTTGTGAGAACTTGAAGTTTGGAGATGAGTTTCAAGAGGCTGGCTACAGTATGATGTTGAGGTTTTTGTGACTATTTGTTCTGTGTGCCCTTTATGCTAAAGATAAAAGTAGAGACAACTAATGTGTCATCGGAAATAAAACGTTGGTATTCAACATAATACATTTTTATCTCAATGAAACGTACTGAAATTAGTGCATACGTGACCCAAAATAGGCAAGTAATAATTTCTCTGGTACAAAATATTCTTGGCTGGTGGATTTTTTTCAAATACCATTCCCCTTGGCAGGTGAGCCCAAAATATTTCTTCGCCCAATGGCAAAATCAATGTACATCTTGTTGTCCAGTGTGGCAATCTGGAAAAACTGTTTAATTTCTTTCCCCAGAGATTCTAAATCCCACATTTCTCCCACAGTAACTTGTGAACGTTTCAGAAGCACTTCCCTTATTACACCCTTTGTCATTGTGTTTACACTAGTTAATGGCTTTGCTTGGATTTAAATATATTCTACTGATACAGTTCAGGGTTCCCACTGGTCATGGAATCTTTGGAATATTATGGAATTTTAAAGTCTATTCCAGACATGGAATGTCAGGGGATTTTGTAGTTTTTTGGTCCAAGTCATGGAATATCAGTGAATTTTGTACCATTTTTTTTATTTAAGTTGCCATTTGCAAACATTTTATTATTTTCCATGCAGAATTTTTCTTTATCGGGTTATTTCACGCATTTCCCATCACGCAATCACGTCAGTCACGAAATGCAGTCTTCTGTACCTGCTAAGACAAACCTGCCAGGAAAATGTACATTTCGTGAACTTTGGCTACATGATGACTTCAAAGGCTGGTTGATAAAAATAGACGACATAAAAGTTAAATGTAAAGTTTGTAAAACTACTATCGATCTGTCAGAAATGGGAGAGAGAGGACTTTGCAGCCACGCAAACAGTAAGAAGCGTGCTACCCGCATGAAGCCTACAGGAGCATCATCTTAGACCAAAGTGCCCATCACTGATCTACTGCAGCCCATGCCATGAGAACAACAGTCAGAAAATGAAGCCGCTCCCACCCCCAGTATCACTGAGAGTTGTAAGATACCCAGTGGAGCCTGTCTCGGCTTAACACCCACAAAGACCGTGGATGCTGAAATCTTGTGGTGCTTGAAGTTGGCAGAGTCCTACTGGTCATACAGGTCGTCTGGAAAAAGCGGTATGTAACTATAACGCTAGCTAGGTAGTTAATTTTAAGTGTATGTTAGGTAACATTAGAGGTCGCTGACAGCATTGAAAATTTAGGTTGCGAGGTAATTACTGTTAACATTAGACAAATTCTGTTAACTATGTTAACTTTTCGACTCCCCGTCTGTCAGTATCTTGCCTGCTCAGTGCATCCACGTGTGCGCTTATAAACTGATTAACTATTAATGCAGAGAGACTAATTGTAATTTCAAAAGCTACAAATGTGGGAAATTAACCTTTAATTGTCATTTTAACCTGTAAGTGTGTCATCTTGTGTCTAACAAGGCCAAACATTCAAGGGTATGTAAACGTTTGATCACAGCCATTTGGGTGATTTCTGTTATCATTATGATTTAAAAAGCCAAACGACTATGTGATAATAAATGGCTTCTTATGATCACCATCCTTAAATAAATGTTTTGCACGATCCGTTATATTTTCTAAGTCAATGCCAAAATTTCAACATTTTGGTATGCAAACCTATAAGCAAAATTGTATATCCCACACTGCCTAGAACTGAATGCACACAATATTTACACACCGGTTGGTTGCTATGCAAACTTGATAAATGAGTCCCAAAGATCTTAATGGTCACTCAGCTAAGTGTTCCAGAAATGGGCGGGCAAAGTAGTCAAAAGCTGTTTTACATAACTGTACACGCCTTCTAGAAAACAGTGACATATAAATAAAGGGTTTTATGAAGAACATATATAGGAACAGATGTTTTATGTTTGAAAGGTGTTATTCTAAATTAAACAATGTAAAATAGTAAGCTTAGATACAATTAGTATGCTTTAAAATGTTGGAACTGACCCAGAATAGCAGTAAGGAGGAATATGGAAATGTATCACTTATAAAGTGAATCTTTACAAAGCTTTAAAAATAGTTAAAATGTAGCCTGTACCAAGAGCATCCCATCATAAAAAAATTGTAGGTTGACTGGGGAAGCATTTTGTCCCAATTCTGGTATATTTAACTAGTAAATTAATACGCAAAGGGGACTTCATAGGAAAAAAAGAGCAGTTCATTGCACAATATGACAATTTTCTGATGATAAATTAAACAATGATATCACTGGAAACTAAACCGGTAACTGGAAATAAAATGTAAAGTACTAAAAACACTTTCAACACAGTGGAAGTGGCATTCGTGTAGATTGTCTCGATAAAAATAATGTGACACAATCTATGTTCCATATATTTTCCGCTATTTAACGGCAAACACGACCTGGGGCCGTATTTATCTTACCACTAGGACTCCTACACAGCACTAACCGAAAGTTCCTAGCTAAGAGTTTCCTCTTTACACCTATTCACAAAGCTGCTAAAACCAACTTTTACTAAGGAATGTGGGAAAATGTTGCACTAGAAGAAAGGGTTGGGTTAAATCCGTTGGTATGGATGGTGTCATGTTCCATGATCTACTTACTACGCCCACAGTGATTGGCTAGTAGGGGAGGGGTCTATCAGTGAATTCAACATAGCAATACTGTAGAACAATGTGTCATGCTTGTGTTGAGCTAATTTTCAGCCTCTTACATGTCTAGCAGCTCATATAGAAATGTGCATTTATATTTTGACGGTGCAATAATTTGTGCAATTATGTTTTCCATATATGGCATCAACTACACTGGGTGGTCCAGCTATGGCCATGGAGTTGTCTTTGTTACTTTGTAGTTGACAATATGGGTTCTGGAGAGCGCATTTGTTGTTTAATGTAATATTCTACTGACCAAAGAATGTCTGCGCTGCATAGCTGCATTTTCCCTGTGCCCAAGTAGCGTATAGTTGTCACAGACCCAGTTATTGGGTTGTTTCTGTTTGTTGGTGAAGTGACTGCATCTATGATTAGCTCTACTGTGATCATAATATCTTTGCGATTAAGGTGATACCTTTTAAAAAGCTCAGTATCATTAAATGTTTCTAAAATATAAACGTGAGGATGAGGCAGATTGACGGCAGCGGCCCTTTTAGGCTTGTTTGTGATTTTGTCTTAGTGACTTGGGATCCCTCTTTACTACTCGTAACTTTCCTAAGATTTAGTAGCTGATTTTCGCTCTAAAACCCTTTGTGAAATGCTAATATAAATGAAAGCCACTTCAACTCTTAGGGCCGGTTTTACAGAAGCAGGTTAAGTGTCGTCTAGGACTAAAAATACAATCTTAAGAGTTCTATTGAACTTCATATTTTTGTCCTAGATTAGGCTTAATCTGTGTTTGTGAAACCGGCCCATGATTTTTTAGTAACAACTCATACAGTCCCCTCCAAAAGTATTGGAACAGCAAGGCAAATTCCTTTGTTTTTGATGGTCACATTTGGGTTTAAGATCAAAAGATGAGTATGAGACAAGAGTTCAGAATCTCAGCTTTAATTTCCTGGTATTCATATCTAGATGTGTTAAACAACTTAGGACATATCACTGTTTGTATTAGACCACAGCATTTTAAGCTGAGCAAAAGTAATGGAAGAAATAATCTTAAAGTAAATAACATTTAATATTTGGTGGCATAACCTTTGCTTGCAAAAATCGACATCACGAAACTGGTGCATTCTTCATTTGTGATGCCATTCTAGGCTTTTACCGCAGCATCTTTCAGTTCTTGTTTGTTTTGGGGTGTTTCTCCCTTCAGTCTCCTCTTAAGGAGGTGAAATGCATGCTCTATTGGGTTAAGGTCAGGTGATTGATTTGGCCAGTCTAAAACCTTCCACTTTTTTCCCCTGATGAGGTCTCTTGTTGGCAGTATGCTTTGGGTCATTGTCCTGCTGCATGATAAACTTCCTCCTGATTAGTTTCAAGGCATTTCTCTATAAATTGGCAGACAAAAGGTTTCTGTACACTTCTGAATTAATTCTGCTGTTACCATCATCAATAACATCATCAATAAATATTAATGAGCCTGTTCCAGAAGCAGCCATGCATGACCAAGCCATGACCATTATGGCCATCACAGATGAGCTTGTTTGGTTCGGATCATAAGCAGTTCCTTTCTCCACACTTTAGCCTTTCCATCATTTTGGTAGTGATTCATTTTGGTCTCATCAGTCCATGACATCGTGTTCCAGAACTTTTGTGGCTCATCTATGTACTTCTTTGCAAATTTCAATCTGGCCTTCCGATTCTTACTGCTGATGAGTGGTTTGCATCTTGTGGTGTGGCCTCTATATTTCTGCTCTCTGAGTCTTCTTCGAACAGTGGATTGTGATACTTTCAGCCCTGCACTGTGGAGGTCGTTGGTGATGTCACTTACTGATGTTTTGGGGGTTTTCTCCACAGCTCTCACGATATTTCTATCATCAACTACTGTTGTTTTCCTAGGCCGACCTGTTCGACATCTGTTGTTCAGTACACCAGTAGTTTCTTTTCCAGGACATTCCAAATTGATGTGCTTGCTATGCCCAATGTTTGTCCAATGGCTCTGGTCGATTTTCCTTTTCTCAGCTTGACAATGGCTTGCTTTTCTCACATAGACAGCTCTCTGGTCTTCATGTTGGTTTATCATCTTTAACAAGAAATGCAGTCTATAGGTTTAAACCAAGGATGGAAACTTAGACTAGTCATGCAGAGCTATTTAGTGTTTGAACAATCAACCTAAAAGGAACACCTGGGCAACAAGAAAATCTGTCAGTCACATGCTCACTTGAAAAATGTGTGGGTTCAAACAAAGGGGGACATGTCCTGAGTTGTTTTACACATCTAGATGTGAATACCAGGAAATGAAAGTTGAAATTCTGAACTGGTCTCATACTCATCATTCGATCTTAAACCCCAATGACTTCAGTGAACAACCGAAACAACTGTATATAAAAAAATTTAAGACTCGATGCCCAAATATTTATATGCAGGAACGCAATCAATAATGGCAAGATCCCATTTATGAATTCATAAATTGTGTGATACATTATTAGGTGCATTGAAAAGATTGTCCTTTTTATCTGTTTTAAGACCCAGTTTCAGATAAAGACAGGTATTGTGTATGGAAAAAGGCTGATTGATGCTCTGGGGACATGGGTGCAATAGCATACACAAGTGCCATCTACACTGAGTGATGTTTACAATTGTTTACCAATATTATTATTGCAAAGTTGAAAAGAACCAGTCCAAGAACCAATCCCTTTGGACCACCCTTCATTATTTCCAGAACCTGATTTGACACAATCAGTAGATTTGTTCTACTCTTGATCTCTTCTTTTTAAATGTTCAGAGCAATCAGGTGTCCAGGGTAGGGCTGTGGTTGGCGTTTTGGCGACACCTTTTCTTTCCATAAGAGTGTTTGGCTCTCCTTCATTCATCAGCTGATTTGATCAGGTACTCAAACTCAGCAGTGCCCCAGCTAGGAGAGGAAACCAAAAATCAACAGAGGTAAGTCTCCATATCAGACATCATGTCCTGAGTTGCCCCGGCAAACTGCAACTTCTCTTCAGCCAAGAGTTCTTTCAGCCAACTTGCCAAAGCCTGTGATATTACAGTAGACAATAAATTGACAATGTCAAAATGGTAGAATGTCAAACTGTAAAAATCTATCGCTGTCCAAACATTATAGCAAGTCATACATTTCACATTGAAGTAAGCTTAAGGTGTTAGGATAAATTCAAATACATATTAAAATATTGAAGGTAAAACAGCGATATACGTTTTTTATTTGTATAATATGTTGCACACTTGTAAAAAAAAGGATCTACAAACAAGTAATTACTTTTAGAGTTGTATAAAAAAATGCATACTTGTAAACAACTTGATATTTGGAATCATTAATATCACTTGCCAACGTAAAACGAAGACACTCAGTTTTGTATCTAAAATCAATGAGAACAATTTTCATTTGTAAATCAGTCTGCGGTATTACGTATCACAGCGTTTGCAAGCAGAAATACCCATGAGGACTCTGATTGGTAGGCCATAGCTTTTTCTTCCAATTAACTGAGTAGATCGTGAACGTAAAATGTTCACTTCAACCAATCTGAATAGATTCTGAAACACCCAGTGCCAGAGTTTCAACCTGTTTCATTTCATAGTGATGCAGAGGAAGAAAACATGGCTAAGCACGGTCGGCTTCTCGTACCTCAGTTTTTGATGGGATAACAATCATTTTAGATGATTTTTTCCCCCTAGCTAGAGCCATGCACAAAGTTTTACTGAAGTCTGCTAGTTAACTTACTCATATGTAAATCAAGCAAGGAATTTACATGGCTACTTAACTTTTTGCCTTTCACATGGATATGTATTTACCACAAGTATAATAGAAATTCACTTTGCACGATTCATATTTTGTATTAGACTAGTTTCAGTCTATACATACCAATTGAATATGGTTCACGTAATAGGTAATTTGTGTGCTTGCATTTGTTCTACACATTAGTTTTATCTGCTAGGACTATCATCACTGTTTTTTTTAAACTTTTGTTTACTTTAGTTTTTTTTATAGGAATATCTGCTCCAATGAACAGGGTACAGTTAATGAAAAATCATATGTAAAATATAAATGTTTCCATCGTAGTAATTTAGCATGTTATTATTCTTATGTTTATTATTTTCAATCAAAACAGTTTTTCGTACTTTTCAAATACATTGTTACATTGAACTAACTGGATAAAAGGTTTGATATAGTATCAACAACTGCGGTACCAGCGGGTAGGAGAAGCTGACCATGCTGAGACCAGTTTTTCCTCTGCAAAACATCACTATCAAGTTTAAACACTGGTGTTCCAGAATATACTCAGATTGATTAAAACATGAAAACGTGACAGACTCACAATGCACTCGGTTCATTGCTCAAAAAAACTAAATTTACATTGGTGAGTGTTGTTAATGAGGAGCAAGATTCCAATCATCAAGTTAGTTATACTATGCACATTTTTCATACAACTACAAAATGTATTCCAAGTTAGCAAATATTTTTTTGTGTGCCCAATTCTTTTACAAATAAAAAACTTCTGTCACTGTTTTACCTTCATATAAAAAGGGATATGCACCCATTTTAGATGTGGCCTTATGTTATTTATTTTGAAAATACATTAGTTATCACTTCCAATCAAATACAGAACATACATTTAAAAAAAAATAATCTTCTTTGTACTCATTTATAAACAAACCTGTTGCGTGTGGCGTCGTGTTCGCTGTTTGGTGTCTCTGCTGTTCTATCCGGGTTGTCCTACGAACAGTTTTTCCCATTATGTCCAGTATCGGCTTGCTGCAGCATCTGAGAATTGTGGTGTTTCAGCAAGTATAATAGGCTTTATAATCCTTAATTCAATGTTAGTTTGCAGTCAGGCTATTTCTTACCTTCAAAGTCAGTCCAGCTCTATTCTTCAACCATACATTTTAGACTAATGTGATTTACCACTAATCCCAGCACAC
Organism: Esox niger; assembly: GCA_016801105.1. Lineage (NCBI taxonomy): Eukaryota > Metazoa > Chordata > Actinopteri > Esociformes > Esocidae > Esox > Esox niger. Next base: position 64,452 of record JACXGJ010001961.1, read on the forward strand.
TAGTATTGTGGACTGTTCTACCCGAGATATGAAAGACAAAACAATCCTTTTTCAGTACAGCACTGAAGCCATCTATCGCCGATTATGTATATATTCAACCAATGCAGTAAATGTGAAAGTATTTTTGTCATGCCCCTTCTACGTGTATCAAATAAATGTCTATAGATAAATGGTAATTAACAAGTTATCAATCAAGTAATACTCCAAAACAAGGTGTTAACCAATTCACATAACTAGATTCAGTGTTTATTTTAGTGTTGTTCCCGGCAAATTATTCTTCACCAAAGCCCACAATCCAGACAACCTAAGACTCATCTTGTTCAGTACATTTGCATGATGAATGTTCCATTTCACGCAGCCACCACACTTATTGCTTGATTTCTTTGGACTATTTTAACATTTTTATAAAGCAATATAAATTCACATGTTTCATGCCGCCTATACTTTTTATCCACGCAAGCAGTATTGTGTAAGTCCCCGACCGCACGCTATGAAAATGGGGGCACTAAATCCTGGCATTTAGTAAATGAAAAATTCTAATAAAATTGCATAGCGCACAAATCTAACATAGTAGGTACTGTAGTGAAATGTTCAACTTACTGGTAATATATTTCGCTCGAGAATACTTTTTTTAGCAACGTTTTTTCGTGGAGCAAAGTGTTAGAAATACAGTCAATAGTCTGGTTAATTTGCTAGGTATGTATGTGTATAAATATTTTTGTTTTACTAGGGTTAGTTATCTAATGCGCATACCTTACAATACCTTACAATGCGCATAATATTGCATTCTGTATGTAACAACGGTACCCAGCAAGCTAGATAGCTGAAACACAAAACAACTCGTTACCGCACGTACTGCCAGCTAATGTAAGCAAGCTCTTAGTCGACTCTTACCTTGATGTGTAGTAACAAAATGATTTGGACTGCCTTGAACTGTTTGAACGTGTTTTCAGTAGCCATTTCCATGGCTTGGCGAGTAGAGTAGAATGCTTGACTGACATTTTTTAGTTTTGTTTCAACCTCCAGTAAAATACAACTGCGAAGTAAAACGTTCTTGTGAGTTTAAAAAAGATGCAGGGTTGTAGTGAACTCCGATCCTCTTAATTTCAGTGGTCATTGATAATCGTCACGCCCTCACACCTGGTTATCATCGCCAGATCCGTTTTTTTAGTTTTCCATCACTACACCCTCCTACTTCCATTAATTTGATTGACCATCAAAACATACTCTGTGCCTAGACCGTCACCGTTTTTTTTTTTGCCATCGTCCTGTTTTTGAACCAATCGGTAAAACAATGTGTAATCTCCTTTAATTTATTTAACGCCTGAACGTAATATGCTCCAACTGACGTGAGTCAAGTTGCTATAATGTCAAGGAGCAAGACCGATGATCGCCAACAGAGAAACTGGCCAATTCAACAGTGTGCACAAAGTGCAAAGATTTGTCGACTCAAGCGAAGAAAAAGTAGAGAGGAAATCAGTAGACGGACAAGAATGAAAATAACCAACTGACCAGTGTTTCATTTGGAATTATTCCTGATATTATTTGCCTTCCCTGTAAAAAGCTGTTTGTCATGTAAAATGAAGATAGAGAGGATCTGCATAGTTTCTCCACAGATAGAGAGGATCTGCATAGGGTCTCCACATTATATCCATTGAGAAACCAAACTTTGGCACATCTTTAGATCGACCGGTGCATTGGGAGAAGACCAATTGTTGATTCAAGTAAACAAAAGAACTCCCACACCCAGTCTGCGTAATTGGCAATAAGAATTTAATAACAAAGTTTAGGTTTCCTGCTGAATGTTGAAACTATTGAAATCTTGGTACCGAAACGTTATTAAATTCTTATTGCATGTTACCCAGACTGGGTGCGGGAATAATTTTGTTTACATTATTATATCCAAACGAGGATGTTGCCTTTGTTTAGCTGACATTGTTTCTTGAACTTTGCAATATAACATCAAACATCTTGTGAATCTGAATCGTCACCAGCTTTTTTAAGAAGGCTTTTATTCAATGACTCCTTTTTTCTTTAACTTTTCCTTTTTGCATGGTTAACAGCCACACATTTGTAAACAATGTTTACAAATATTACTGCATTTTCAAAATCTTTTTAAAACCATATAATGTACTAAATATTTTTCAGTGTGTTAAAATGGATACAATAATTTGATTGTATACAACATTTGAAAATACCCGGGTTTTTTTCACTCAATGAACTATTCTATACTACTTTATGTCCAAAAGTACAACACTTTAAGTATACTGCTTTTTAACTTTAGATTGCCTGCTGAATGTAAAAAGTTGAAATTAGAATGAGGACAAAAAAGTGTTAAAAACTCATTTGCATGTGCAAAGTTTGAGGCGTTTTCAGAAATGTCAGGAGCTGACGACTGGCTAAAATATATTTTTTGAGATCACCATCACAAAGAACCTTTGGATTGATCAGGGGGTTATTGCCCATTTATTCATTGACATCATTGCTAATAATTAGATTAGGTACAGTGGATATAAAAAGACTACACACCTCTGTTAAAGGGTTTGGTGATATAAAAAAATTAGACAAAGATTAATCATGTCAGAACTTTTTTCACCTCTGTGACCTATAACGTGAACAATTCAATTGAAAAAAAACCTGAAATCTTTGAGGGGGAAAAATAAAAATCTCACTATAACCTGGTTGCGTACGTATGCTCATCCTTGACGTGGGTAGGAGTTTTGGGATAGGAGTCTATTAGCATGGCACATATTGACGTGGCAATATTTGCCTACTCTTCTTTAGCAAAAGTCTGTCAGATTGCGAGGACATCTCCTGTGCACAGCCCTCTTCAGATCACATTTTCATCTGGATTCAGGCTTTGGCTGGGCCATTCCCAAATGTTAATCTTATTCTGGTGAAGCCATGCTTTTGTGGATTTAGATGTGTGCTTTTGGTCGTTGTCATGCTGAAAGGTGAGCTTCAGCTTTCTAACGGATGCCTTAAGGTTTTGTATCAAAATTGCCTAGTATATGGAACTGTTCATAATTCCCTCCACCCTGCCTAAGGCCCCGGTTCCAGCTGAAGAGAAACAGCCTAAAAAAACAAATTTCCTTGTAAAGATTGATCCATAATCTGTACTGTACAATAAAGCATATCCGAATATTCAGCCCTTTATGGGGAATGGGAAATCCTGACTTCACCTCTCCAGGTGAAGTCACAATGGTGGGGCTGATTGCCCACACCTGGGACCTCATGTATCAATTGCGCATACGCACAAATATGTACCTAAAGCATACGTACGCCAGTTTTGATGCAAAAGTTGGCATTTATCAATCTTAAACTTGACAGGAAAGTGTGCCTATCTCTAGGCAAATGTCAGCTCATGCGTATGCATAGCCTAGCGGTTGAATTTAAGAAATAACATAATATTTCTGAAAAGCTGGTAGAGGAATGTTAACTGAAATACATAGGGAGAATTTTTGCAGGAGGGATCAGGAAGGTGCAAAATGTTTCCTGCAACATGGTAGGCTTATAGGCTACGGATGTAGCAAGCGTCAAAACACTTCTGTTTTTATTGAATATGTGATATTTTGAGTAACACTAGCTGAAAGTGGGTATAAAGCCCCATGGGCAATTTGTTTCATTGAGTTCTGGTGAGTTCTTTAAAGCAGCTTGGGTGCCTGTAAAAGCTAACTGGGTTTGTCAGGTGAGTAAACATGCCCTCATACGGTGGGGAGAACAAGTATTTGATACACTGCTGATTTTGCAGGTTTTCCTACTTACAAAGCATGTTTTACCATAGGTAAAAATTCAACTGTGAGAGATGGAATCTAAAACAAAAATCCAGAAAATCACATTGTAGGAATTTTAAATAATTAATTAGCATTTTATTGCATGACAAGTATTTGATCACCTACCAACCAATAAGAATTCCGGCTCTCACAGACCTGTTAGTTTTTCTTTTAAGAAGCCCTCCTGTTCTTCACTCATTGCCTGTATTAACTGCAACTGTTTGAACTTGTTACCTCTATAAAGGACACCTGTCCACTCAATCAAACTGACTCCAACCTCTCCACAATGGCCAAGTCCAGAGAGCAGTGTAAGGACATCAGAGATACAATTGTAGACCTGCCCAAGGCTGGGATGGGCTAAAGGACAATAGGCAAGCAGCTTGGTGAGAAGGCAACAACGGTTGGCGCAATAATTAGAAAGTGGAAGAAGTTCAAGATGACGGTCAATCTCCCTCGGTCTGGGGCTCCATGCAAGATCTCACCTCATGGGGCATCAATGATAATGAGGAAGGTGAAGGATCAGCCCAGAACTACACGACAGGACCTGGTCAATGACCTGAAGAGAGCTGGGACCACAGTCTCAAAGAAAACCATTAGCAAAACACACTACGCCTTCATGGATTAAAATCCTGCAGCACAAGCAAGGTCCCCCTGCTCAAGCCAGCGCATGTCCAGGCCTGTCTGAAGTTTACCAATGACCATCTGGATGATCCAGAGGAATGGGAGAAGGGCATGTGGTCTGATGAGCCAAAAATGTCTCACTTGCCATGTTTGGAGGAAGAAGGATTAGTACAACCCCAAGAACACCATCCCAACCGTAAAGCATGGATGTGGAAACATTCTTTGGGGATGCTTTTCTGCAAAGGGGACAGGACGACTGCACTGTATTGAGGGGAGGATGGATGGGGCCATGTATCGCAAGATCTTGGCCAACAACCTCCTTCCCTCAGTAAGAGCATTGAAGATTGGTCATGGCTGGGTCTTCCAGCATGACAACAACCCGAAACACACAGCCAGGGCAACTAAGGAGAAGAAGGATGTTAAGGTCCTGGAGTGGCCTAGCCAGTCTCCAGACCTGAACCCAATAGAAAATCTTTGGAGGGAGCTGAAAGTCCATATTGCCCAGTGACAGCCCTGAAACCTGAAGGATCTGGAGAAGGTCTGTATGAAGGAGTGGGCCAAAATCCCTGCTGCAGTGTGTGCAAACCTGGTCAAGAACTACAGGAAACATATGATCTCTGTAATTGCATACAAAGCTTTCGGTACCAAATATTAAGTTGTGCTTTTCTGATGCATCATATCCTTATGTCATGCAATAACATGCAAATTAACTATATAAAAATCATACAATGTGATTTTCTGGATTTTTACATTCCGTCTCTCACAGTTGAAGTGTACCTATGGTTAAAATGACAGACCTCAACATGCTTTGTAAGCAGGAAAACCTGCAAAATCAGCAGTGTATCAAGTACTTGTTTTCCCCACTGTACCTGACTGTGGTGGTAGGAAAGTTAATTCACATGGTGTGGACTGCTATAACAATGGGCTTGTTGCTGTCTTCAACACTTCAGAATCCATTGTGAGCTTTTGCAGTCAGACAGGGCCTTGGATACAACTGGATAATGACATTCAGAAAGGGTGGGGGGGAAGAGCATGTGATAATAAGAGCTCTGATTGTGAACGATCTGTAACTAATTTCTTTTTTGTTTAGGTGGCTCATTTGGAGCGCACAGGCCATTACCTCACAGTAAAGGACAACCAGGTAGTTCAGCTGCATCCTTCCACTGTCCTGGACCATAAGCCGGAGTGGGTGCTCTACAATGAGTTTGTCCTCACCACCAAGAATTATATTCGTACCTGTTCAGATATCAAACCAGAATGGCAAGTTTGTGGTCATTAAATCTACATTAGAATGGTGTTCTAGTTAGCCATTTTAGATGTACCATTTATCAGTCACGCAAATGTTAAATATGTCTGCACAAATGAACAATTTGTATTAAATACAGGTTTTTGATTAGCATATTTATTAATGTTCATTTATTTATTATACTTATTAAATAATGATTTTATTAAAACATGTATTTCAATGATCTGTCTCATCCTCAGGCTGGTAAAGGTTGCTCCTCAGTACTATGAAATGGGCAACTTCCCACAGTGTGAAGCCAAGAGGCAGCTGGAGCGAATTGTTGCCAAACTCCAGACCAAGGAGTATTCCCAATACTGAATGACAGCTAATGGATAGAGGAGAACATTGAAGCTTGGCATAATTCATATTTAAGTTGTATACTTAATGTTTCTCTTTGATTGGACATTTTAATTTTTATAACTTTCATTGTTTTGTCTTTCACAATTTGTTTGCCCATTAAAACATGTATAACTGTAAGCATTTAAGAATGATAAATTGTGAATATTAGCCTATTCTGATAGATTTTCAAAAGGAATACAATTAACATCATGAAGCATGAACATTCATGTGAATATTGGTGACAATCCTTTAGGAAATTTTGAAACCTGCGATGAAATTGTACTTGCCTAGGTTGTCGTTTCTTCAATAAAGGAGCTTTGACTTGAATAAAACAAGGCTAAATTACTCATGATCTCTGACTGTTTTTGTATTAAATATGTTATCTATGAGCTAGTGCCATTTCCGGAAAAATCCAGTTTTAGCTGTATCAAATTATAAGCTGTAATTTTGATTTTGAGATCTGACACAAAAGGGAATCTGTCCTAAATAAAATGTTAAATTGTTGTTTACTTTTTCTTGTAAAAAATGTCATGCCTGTTTTATTAAAGGTTGACTGAATTGTATTATTCAAGTCAAAGGCGTGTCCCGTTGATCTTTATTAAACTACTAGCAACTCTGGAAGTCACTTGGATTTGTCAACAACATGTAACTATCAAGGGCATTCTGAGCAAGTCAATTGCAGATAATGTTAATATGAGATTCTTAGATTTGGCTATGTTTTTAGGCAACTAACATAGCTCTCTGTCAGTCAAATGCTGTTGCTGGTGATAGAGGTTTACTGATTCTGTTTGTATATGAAGCTGGAATAAGGACCAGGCTTAGGTCGCGGCTGATTCCACACAAATTTATTGAATAAGTCGTTTCCTGTAGACCTCAGTAACCACAGGGAGTATCTGTCCGGAATGTGTCTCACGTTACTACGATAAGCGATGTATGAAAATGTACAGATTGAAAACTGAAGCACAATATGTTGCTTGCATAAGTGTCACACAGACGTAAGAAACTGCAAATACCATTTGGCTATAACAAGTGAACCATTAAATTTGCTTTCACATTTACATGGTAAAAACTCAAGTGTTGAAGGATCATTGGTCTGGCTGCTGTTGAAAGCACGGAGCCATTGCTAAAAAGTATGTTTTGAAAGCATGAGAGTGATCCAGTTACGATGTGGTAATAGACTTTTGAGTTGAGGACAAAGATATACTTTCAGCGCTATGTGTGGCACAAGCCTAACACTGCTGCTGAAATTCTGTGTTGAATCTTACATATAAGTTTGCCAGAATTGCCTTGAGCAGACTTGTGGAGTTGTGGAATGCACATCGAATTGAAGGTATTTAGATACTATGGTATGATATGTTTAAAATGTATTAGCAGGCCAAATGTGAATTAATTATACATGTTAACAATGTATATAGACCTGAATGCCTGCAACACTAGTGTGTTTCCACAATTTATTCATTGTAACACACCAGAAAGTAAGTATGTTTTCTTTTTTTCTCCACCCAGTTGTCGTATCTAATTCCCCCTTAGCAGCACATGCCACTCAGACGAATGAACTTTTTTCGCACTGTTTACCTCTACTGTCTTAAGCTGGCACATATGTGGAAGGTTTCACATTTGCCAACTATAGTCCCACATTTGAACTTACAGGCAAGGATGACAAAAGTTGACACAAATATGGTTCGTCACAGAGACCACGCCGAAAACATGATGATGTTCCTCTCGGCCCCTCAGCCCACATATCATCCACGCTCATTATCACAATAGGATAGTGGGAAGGAAGTAGAGCAGCTGCAGATAGTAGCAGATCCAAAATAAAAAAATATGTTATTAAACATGGCAATTTTAGCAACCATTAAGCAAAGAAATTAGGATAACCTAGTCTATGCATTTAAGTCACAACTATATATGGTATGACTGTCAGGGTGTGCAGGGAGTCCAAGGAGGGAGATGGAGGCAAACGCAGGGGTGCAGGGTAAATCCTTTAAATGTGCAAAGACAGCAAAAACAAAACCGAGTGCCGTCCACTATAACCAACAGGAAGAGACAAACAGCAACAATGACCCAACAAAGACAGGGAGAAACTGGCTGAAATAAATACACTGACTAACGAGAACAGAAACAGGTAAGGGAAAAACGCAGGTGAAAGAAAAACTGATCAACTGAAACAAGAACAGGAGAGACCAAACAAGGACATGACATATCACAGACACACAGAAAACACGGAACGGCCCCAGCAGGCTGGGCCCGTGAATATGACTTTCAACTGAAATAATGTCTAATCAATTTATTAATGCAAACAAAAGGCTCCAGAAAACAAAAAAAAAACAAAAAAAAATCAGTAAGTAAACACAAATGTCATTATTTTAGCAACTACTAAGCAGAAATAATGAGGTTAAACTAGGAATGCGCACTCTTCTGTGATGATTCATATTTGGAAGTGCCAATCCAGCTAACAATTTTCCGTTTTTACAATGTGGTTACGATTTTATCTGTTGACCGAAATTAGGTAGCAGCAATGTTCTCAGCTACGCTGACACAACCGGAAAAGTGAAAGATTTCTTGTTGTCCCTACAACGTAAATTATTGATGTTGTCAGTTGGTCACTAACATGTCGTTGCTACGTGGTATTTCTAAGGAAATCAGTTGGTAACATCGAATCCTAGGCATCTTATCAAGTTGACCTTTCATTGCCCTTTTCATCTTACATTTTTTATATTCGTACGTACAGCTAGAATATGTACAGCTAAGTTAATTTCTGTCTAGTCAACATATTGACAGTTTTCTCCAACCTTGGGTTTACCTGCTCTGACTGTTCCAAGAAAGCTTAAATGTGCACAACACATTCCATCATGGTTCTACACCAACATTTAGATTTACAGTGAGGTATTATGTATAAATATTATAAACTCACCTAAAGGATTATTAGGAACACCATACTAATACTGTGTTTGACCCCCTTTCGCCTTCAGAACTGCCTTAATTCTATGTGGCATTGATTCAACAAGGTGCTGAAAGCATTCTTTAGAAATGTTGGCCCATATTGATAGGATAGCATCTTGCAGTTGATGGAGATTTGTGGGATGCACATCCAGGGCACGAAGCTC
>JACXGJ010001962.1:0-35859 GCA_016801105.1 Esox niger
GACATGACAGAGACCTGCTGGTCAAGCACACCAAGTGACATGACAGAGACCTGCTGGTCAAGCACACCAAGTGACATGACAGAGACCTGCTGGTCAAGCACACCAAGTGACATGAGAGACCTGCTGGTCAAGCACACCAAGTGACATGAGAGACCTGCTGGTCAAGCACACCAAGTGACATGAGAGACCTGCTTGTCGAGCAGAACAAATTATGTCTCAGCAATACTAGTCAGTGTTTCACCTACTTCCTTTCTACAAAATGTGCACCTACATTAACGACTCAGAAGGCTCAGTGCATGAAGTGTTACAAAAACAGAAATATTTACTGTTTTTCTGTGCCGGTGCCTCACAATTTAGCAGCGGCGGAGTGCCGCATTGATCCCAATAAGAGGGAAACACTGCTAGTCGAGCACAGAGAACAGGCATATGTTTCTTTACAGCAGCTGCTCCAGCTGTTGTGCATAATTAAACTGTGTTGTTGGATGTGATACTCGATCTGAAAAAGAGACTCCAGACTGATTGCTATTTTTTTCTCTGTCTCTCTTGTCTCTGTCTCTCCTTATCTCCTTGGTCCACTGAACTTAGATGGCCGTTAGTCACCCAATGGTGCTCAACACAGCTACACATAGCCAAGGGCCCACTACGCATTTGGAGTTTTATTCATTCCTTCCTGTGCACTGCCTGCAGCTGAAAGCTCATAGTTCTCCACAGTAAATCTTCCAAGGAACCCCTACATGAATCTGCCTGTGTATCACTAGATCAAGTACCAGCTCCATTGCACTGCAGAGACCTTGTTGCATGAGTGGGTCAATTATATTTTTTACAGTATATATAATACAAATATTATCTAGAATATATTTACCAGAATATTTGTAGCAAAATTTGATAATCATTACTTTAATAAAATAACTTCCCCTGGACAAACTTCAAATGGTATATTTAAAGTTATGATAATGGCCTATACATTTTTTCTGAACAAACGAGGGGGGGAATTCTGTGTGGCTTTCCAGTCAAAATGATTAGCCGCCCCTGCTTTATTGGCTGTATGTCAGTAATGGGCTATATACAGATGGGGTGTGCTGAGCTAAAAGAAGTCACAATGGATCATTTCTGTCAGACCGTATGTCCAGTGGTCATTGTTTACTGGCAGTATGGCTGGCTAGAGGATTTGGGATGAGGAGCTGTGCCGAGGCTTAAAGACCATATTTGCAGTGTACGCGCCGAGCCCAATAGCCAGGTTCAAAAGGGCAACCGTAAAATTAATCCTATCTTGGCTGGGGAAAAGTTTTAAGCTACACACACAGCTGCTACGGACACACACACACACACACACATACACACACACACGTACCGCTGTATCTTTAAAAATGGTATGTGGCTGAAGCAAATGCCAAGTTCGCTGTTTTGTGTGGGTGGGTGGGTGGGTGGGTGGTTGGGTGTTACTTTACCTGTACACCTTCACAGATAGCAATGTAGCTGTTACCCCTGCTGACTCCTTGTGGTTATTGCTAAAAGAGTGTTTGTCTGTGGAACACATCTTTTGTTCTAAAACAAACTAGTGCCCTCATCGACACTTGCATATATCAACAGCATATGTTCCAAATCCCCGTACTGCCAATATCTATGCACTTGCTAGTTAAAATAGTAAATCATTATGTCCGCATGTTGCGTTTTTGAGGAGGCTGCTGCTTCTTTACTTCTCTGGGCAGATTCCTATGAACACGCATGCACACAACGGCCCAAATCTAATATCCTTTTATATTATCTAATATCCTTGTAGGCGTGGAACCCAGATGGGAGCAAATTATCATCCGGCTGGAAATGATCAGTAGTCCAGACCCCATAGGGTCTGAGTTAAGCCTGGGGTTAGGCCAGGGTAAAGAGGCCAGAATCTATAGTGTTGTGTCAAAATAAGCTCTGTCTTTACTCCAGTCTTCTCCCTTACCGTGACCATCTGAACAGTTGGCACATTGTCAAGGATGTAACGGTCAGAGAAGAGCTCAGAGTCTCTGATTGGACTGTGTAAATGTGTGTTTTTCTGTTGTTAAACTCTTTCTGAAACTCTCCCCTATGAACTCATTGGGTAATGCACTCATCCTTTTAACACTAGTACCGCCAAATGCCTACGGGAATTTGCATTTTAGTTTGTGATTAAAATAAAACTGCCATTTTGAAAGCTACTCACTCCTCCTTCCATTACTTTTCCTACAAAGGTGCATATTACATTGTTCTTTTGTCTGAATTCTAAACTCACAAACTGAAAACTATTTAGAAACAAATAACCAATTGTTATACCCTGTTTTTCGACGTAATCTTTCAATAGCCATGGCACTTAGCGTTGGTACCCAGGCGCTAATCTTACCTCACTGAAGGCATGACATCAATGGATGAATGCACGATACTCCCAGATGAATGATAGTCTTATTTAAATGAACTTAGGAATGAAATACAAGATATCCATGATCATTCAACTATTTAATTAGGCAATTATTGAAACATAATACAAACGATATAAGCTATTTGAAAATTCAACATACAGTATGCTGCCTATCACACATGACTATTTTTCAATAGAAGATTCAGCTTCTTGTGAAGCTAGGCTAATTCGTCAAATGTTAGACTATATATTTATTTAAGAATTGAAATACCAGTCATTCTTTACCAATCGCCAACAACCAATTCAACAAAGGTATTACACCTTACTGTTTATCTTAGGAGAGAAAGAGAAACCATATCGCATACACTATAAGATCTTTCTTTGAATTGTATATGCTTATGTTATTGAAGAATAATTATTCACTAAACAAAATACCAACGATCACCAGCTATCAATTCCGCAAACGTGTTACACATCTGTAATCTCTCTTTGAATTTTCTCTGCTTATTTTACTGAAGTTTAAGATTCAACAAATGTATTACGCAAAATAATTATCCACAAAATGAAATACCAACAATCACCAAGTATCAATTCAGTTAATGTATTACACATTATTGTTTTTCATCAGTACAATATACAAATGACTTCTGTATTTTCATGTAGGCTACTGTAAATCATTCTTTGAAACTGTGTTTGTAAACTCTGTTTGCATTCTTTTTCCGTTGTTACAAGTACACGTCTACCGCGGGAACCTCATTGATGCAGTCCCTGCATTTCAGTTCCACATGCCACCTTGCACCATCAATGTTCTTCATTTCTCTTTTCTCTTTCTCTTGCAAATATTTTGCACTATGTCCTCTTATGGTTGGCTGATAACTGCATTTCGTTATACTGTACGTGTACTTGTTCAATTACAGTGTTGTTGAATCTAATATAATGGATAGCAATGAAGTCAATGGATGAATAGGCGATAACCCCCTGATCAACCCAGACACACCTATGCATGTAACTGAAGTGTAATGATGAAGAATGATGATCAGGGTAGAAATTGGATGTAATCTGAAATCTGTGAGCAAGTCTGAAACAACTCGGACAAAATTTACAGCGTTTACTTCACAATGGCAAACAGAACCTGACGATTCGACACCCCGCAAAATTTTGATGAGATGTAGTCAGACAGAAATATAGATCCCGATATCAACATCTCGGATGTCACGTCTTCATCTGATTCTGATAATGAGCTGCCACCGCCAATGCCTGAGAATCCTCAGAAGAATGTTTTACAAACCAACGGCGACCGCAAATCCCACTGCGAGACACTCTGGTAACATCCTTTCGTCATCCTTTACCTCTGCTAATCAAATAAAAATATGTGTTGTGTATGCCATGGTGTGGTAAGCAAGGTGCAGGATGAACGGTGAAACAAGGGTTTAATAAGCTGAAAAGCGTAATGTGTAATACAATGAAGGCCAGAATGTCTAGAACTGATACAAATGAACAAGCGCACAAGGCGAAAAAACAACGAACACACACGGACAACTAGCAGATACTACTCCATAAAGACTCTGACAAACACAGGGGCAATTATAGGCTATAGTAGTGTGGATCCGGTGTGCGTAAAGATGGGAAGTCCAGGGTGATGGGATGTTGAACAGGTGTGTGTAATAGTGGTGAGTCCAGGGTGTTCCGTGAATGCGGTGCTACTGTAGCATCCAGAAGACCAAACACATTTTCCTTTTTTTTTTGCCTATTTTTTACATGTATATTGTTTTATGTTGACCCAGCAGATGAACTGATGCTCTGGCTGGATAGTGATGTTTCAGAGGAGAATGTCCATGCTAATAGGGCCGATTTGTATGCTAATAACGAGAAATGGTGTTCGGCTCTGGCTGCTACTGTTGGTCTGAAAGGCATGGGGGGGTTTTTTTCTAGTGTTAACCATTTTAACCTGTTGTGCTGGCTTGATTCCTGGCCAAGTTTTTGTGTATTTTCATCCATTGCAGGGTGTGTGCATGCGCACATGTTTTATTTTTGTGTATTCATTGTGCCTGTATTGCTGCGCGGTCATTTTATATCTCCAGAGACCTTTTATCTTTCTCTCATAGAGCAATAGGCTCCTACACAGACACTCACTCCATCGCACACTTTAAGATGCACGTACAAACATACAAACACACCAACAACCATTTAGGATTTTTTTTGTCCTTGTGTGCACAATGTTTTCCCATTCAATGTTCTAATTTCCCTAAATCCCCATTAATCGCTAAGTACGTTTAGCCTACAAGTATTTATAATTCACTTGGTGCTCTTAGTATATGTGCAGAATGCACAACAGCTATGCCAGCTTAACATACAATTATATACAAAGGGTGGTGATTAGATAAATACACATGTTGTTCGGTTTATGGAGAACCTACTGTAGTTGCTGACAGATTAACATATTGCGATATAGTGCAGATTATTTGTTTACAGTTTGGATGTGTATTGATGAGGTGAGCATATTCTGATTAGTTTCTGTAGGACAGATGGCTAAGTGCCCCAACAAAGGGAAAGAAACTGTTCATGTGGTGCCTGATGGGAATTTCTGGAACAATGGGAGGGTTCAGCCAAGATCTTTCCTGCACACTTCCTGGAAGCAGGTGACAGCCAATGACCCTTTCTGGGAGGTTTCTAATGTGTTGTATGGAGGTGGGGGGAATGGACTCTGATACAGTATAAGGCACAAAAGTATGTGGACAACCCTTCTCACTCTTGATGCTTGGTGCTTCAGCCACATACATTGCTCTCAGGTGCATAATATCCAGCAAATAGCCATGAATTCTGCATAGACAAAGATTGGCAGTACAATGGATCGTACTGAAGAGCTCTCTGACATTAAACATGGCACTGTCATAGGATGCCACCTTTGCCACAAGTCAGTTTGTGAAATTTCTGCCTTATTACTCAACTGTATGTGCTATAATTGTGAAGAGGATGCATCTAGGAGCAACAACAGCCCAGCCACAAAGTGGTGGACCACGTAAACTCACAGAGCGGGGCTGCCAATTGCTGAAGTGCGTAGTGGGTGAAAATCTATCTGTTGCGCCACTCAACACAGAGTTGAGGCAAAACTGCCTCTGCAAGTAGTATCAGCATAATAACGGTGCATCGGGAGCTTCATTAAATGGATTTCCATGGCCGAGCAGATATACCCAAGCCTCACATCAACATCTGCAATGCCAGTCGTCGGCTGGAGTGGTGTACAGCACACTGCCAATGGACTCATAAGCAGTGCAAATGTGCTCTCTCGAGTGATGGATCACACTTCACTGTCTGACAGTCTGATGGACGAATATGGGAGTTGCAGATGCCAGGAGAATGCTACCTATTGGAATTCGTAGTCCCTACTTTATAGTTTGGTGGAGGAGGGATAATGGACTGGGGCTGTGTTTGAGTTTGGGCTAAGACCCTTAGTTCCAGTGATGAGTCATCATAATGCTACAGGATTGAACACCATTTTAGACAATTGGGTGCTTCCAACTTTGTGGCAAAAGTTTGGGAAAGACCTTTCCTGTTCCACTATGACTCTGCTCTTGTGCCCAATGTGGGTCTCTACAGAGCCCTGCCCTCAACCCCAGTGAACATCTTTGGGATGATTTGGAATGGCGATTGCGAGCCAAGCCTTCTTGTCCAAAATCAAGACCTGACCTCAGAAATGCTCATTTGGCTGAATGGACACAAATTCCCACAGAGCAGAGACATTTTCGTGAAGAGTGGCAGCTGTTATAGCTGCAAAATTTAGGGCCAACCCCATATTAATGCCCATGGTTCTGGAATGAGATGTCCAACAAGCTCATGTTTGATGTGTGTCCACATACTTCTGGCCATATAGTGTATATTCGGCTTGAGAAGAATTACCTTGGTAAGTTTGTTTGTGTTTTTCTACTGCTCCAACTGTGCCTTCTTGGTGATCCCTATGGTTTTGTCCTCCTGTTTCCTGAAGTTAATCATCAACTTGAAGTTTGTCTGAATTCCAGAGTTTTTTTATTGCTCCAGGCCACTTTGGATAAAGGGACTGGTGGATTGGGTGGTACCAGTGAGCCTGGATATTTTATGTATTGAATGCAGGTTAACCAGAATTTAAGGGTCACAATGATGAGTTTTGAAGGAGACGCTGGTGACAATGCAAATGTTGTGTATTACATCTAATTTAATGAGCTTATAACTGGCAAGCCTGAAGACAGTGAGGATGTCAGTGATTCACTCAAAGATGGGGCTGAACATGTTCAGCTGGGAGAATTTGTTTTGTTGGGCACTGGTGTTGTTCTTACCCCAAATGTGACTTTCACGCTAATTCCAACCCCGTCCCAAAAATAGGATTTTCTCACGCAGGGAAGGTCGAATATACCATGCTTTTTATCCATGGGTTTTGCAAAGCACACACACACACACACACACACACACACACACCATAGTGCCCTACTTCCAATGACTCCCCTTTGGCATCTACATAGAACCTTGGTTTTTGTAGAGAATCTATTCCACACTCCATCCGCTCTTCCAGGGGATCCAGGCCTCCAAGCCACAAGGCACGTCTGCCCCTCCGCTGACAGTGTTCCCCGTCCAGCCCACTCGGCTGTGGAGAGTGACTCACTGAAAGAGAACACTCGTCCGTTCTGCTCGCTGGCCTTAATGCCTCAACCCGGGAGGCCTCAGAGAGGACCTCTCAATTAACCAGCCTGGTTAGATGAGGTTGTCTGGCCCGGCTTATAGTCACTTCAATAGAATAGGAAGGCCCTGACCACGCAAGTGGGAAGTGGATAGACATCTCTCTCAGCTTTTGTGCGGCGTCATTACTTTCACGTTTTTGTCCTACATTCTTTCTCCAGCCGTCCCTAGAGATTTGACCCCTCTGCAGAAAGCTGTGCATGTGCACGTGCACGCGTGGCCCTGATGAAGATGGTACAAAATCTCCTACCAGATAGGTAACACTTTCACCAATTCGGTAACCCTTCACCACCCACCAAGGACTAAATACAGAGAATGCACGCACACACACACACACAGCCTCCTGCACGGTCCATTGCAGAATGTGTGCTGGTAATTTCTCATCCAGACCCAGAGAGCGTAGAGTTCGTGTTTTGCCTCAGCGCCTCAGATGATATCATAGGGCACGGGCTTGTAGAACTTGGGATAATGACACTGTCTCTTGCCAATTAGCTGTGTTTTTCATGGCAGCAAGGGCGTATGTTTGTGCCCACGTGCCCCGACTCCTCCGCAACAGCACACACCTGTGAATGACTAGCCAAGTCGGCAGGCTCGCCACATTTGAGAGGAAGAGAGAGCGAGAGTCTGCACGTTAGTATGCTAGTGGGTTGAAGGGGAGGGGTAACGACGCAAAATAACAACACATTCATCTCGCCTGACAAGAAAAGCCTGTTTCTTCAGCTGAATTGTTGCCCTTTCGGTTGCAGCTTTGATTTGGGTTTTATCCAAGCTGTGTTTTGTTTTACGGATCACTGCACCCCCACTTGATTCTTTTTCTGCTGCTGTTTGTCGAATGTTTGGTCCCTGAATAGCCTGAGGAACATGGGTTGACGCAAAACTACGATCAGCTTATATACAAATTGGGAAAATTGGGAGGAGGGAAACACATAATAGTCATGAAAACAGGGTGGAGGCTAGAGTCAAGTCCATTTCTACTAATGCAACCTGCCTGCTTACCTCAATTCTGCTTTTAAAGTCACTGAGACACATTATATTACACCTTTTGAATACATTGTCTTAATGTTTCTGCTGGTTTCAAACCCAAGCTGCAGCAGTACATGGCCACGACTATGGATAGCTTTCAAAAGGACTATTTAGATCTACAACTGTACGTTTTCTCAACATCTGTACACATTAACTGTATAATTGATAACACTCCTGAGAAACAGTTTGTTCCTCCCTTTGATATAATGTAACCACTGGTAAGCACAGCTTTTCGATCAGCAGACTTTACTCAAATGCTATGATATTCTATAAGCGGTGAAACCCAGTATCAGAATATTGCTGTTGTTTTAGGAGCATTTTGATCCTACTCCCGACCTCATTTGGTTACTGTTTATTTTCTGCCTGCTTGTTTAATCGCCAAGCCACTCTCTCCCTCGACCATCACAAAATCCATTTGCCCTCATATAACTAAGTGATTCTCTGCCTTGGCAGATTATAATGCATTTAAAGCGCTGTGCACTGTAAAGCTCAAGCCTTTTTATCATTTCATTAAAGATGCTGGTTACCGTTATGTTTTCATTTGGATTTCAAGCCTCGCATTCTCCATCCGTCACGCGTGCGGTTAGGGCGCCACCGGTGTGGCATGGAAGAATGGGGATCTATGGCACGGATCTACACCCTCCCGAATCTTGATAGCTATGATGAAATGTTCTGAACTGACCTAAGATCAGATTTCTTGGCTACTGAGATTTTCAGCGTAAACAGCTGACTTCCTGTTAGCAATCCTATTTCCAGTCTGTAATCAAAGACCTGCTCCAGTTCTTTATATCCCAGTTTTTTTGTGTATTTTCTCATATACCTATAATACAATTGTATTATATTTGTAAGGAAACATTGCCTTTTATGGGGAAAGAAACAGCTTTCATCTCTCTTCTATGAAGTTGCTTCCGTGCTTGGATAAGAGTTCATAAGAAAGAAACAAATTAGAATTCAGATCTTTCTGCAAACTGCGTTACTCTTCTGATCTTATTTCATAGTGTAGCAACTTCAAACTCCTGATCCTAGCGGGGAGAGTGGTGACAGGCTGCAGATGAACTGGGCTGCAGTTTTTGGCCGTTAACTGAACCATTCCCCTCGTGTTTACGCAGGCATGTAGAGCTGAACTTTTGGCCAAGAACTGTGTGTGTGTTTGTGTGAAGCCAGATGAAATCTGCTGTGAACTTTCCTCATAATTTCTTTAGACTATAGTGTCAGTATTCAATCAGTAGAAGTACATAAATAGACCATACATTCTAAGTAGGCCATTCCATTCATTGGCTCAACACTACCGCGTTGTTCTCTGTCATGAATTCACAAATATTTGGCATGAAATGTAATTACATCCGCAAGGTATTTATTTAATTCCAAACCATGTTTGAATACCTCAAATCTTTTCACCTTCTCCCAATCACAACCGAGTGTCCCAAAAGGAAACTGGATTTGAACTTTTTGTTGTAAAAGGCCTAGGAGAGAGGAGGGAAGCCTGGGCTTTGGAGAGCAGCAGGACTCTGTTATCGTTGGGGTCGACTTAACGTCATCTGGGCCACAGTGTAATGGAGAACAACCCTCCAGTGGAAAATCTGGTTGTGTTTCCAGAAGGATTCTAATAGATTAGATGTGTGTATTTTTGTTTGGGTGGGGATAGATGGGTGGAGTGTTGAAGTGTGCACGGGTTGGTTTTCAGGTTTTTATTAACAACAGACCAAAAGGCATTTTGCTTGTCCTCGCAAGGAACATTTTGATTTCCAGCTCAGTTGTTAGGTTATGGGTAAAATGTGCACTTACGTTAGTAGTCAGGTTTAGGGGCGGTAATGGTTTAGGGTTTCAGTTAAAATACTTTCTTTGTGTCCCAACATAGAACACAAGTCTTAATGTCTGTCTTTGATCTTGGCTAAATCCGCTCAGTCAGCTGCTGCAGTATCTGTAGGGCTACATGATTTGGAGAAAATGTTTCATCTTGATTTGTTTCGAAAAATATGGCAATTTTTATTTACGATTTTCAAACATGGCTGTAAACAGCGTAGATAATCTCGTATCTTACATAATTTTCTAATACACTTAATTAGAAACAAGTTGCTTTTGAAGCATTTACGTTATTACAGATTTAAAGGTGCAGTCTGTGTCATGTATACTCATTTAATGCAGTGGCGTTTGCTATATTTGTGTTGCTGCTGTATCTAGTTAGCCAAACTTTCTCAACCCTTGAGGGATTTTTTCTCCCGTATTAAGTGTGTTTGTCGGCCCTGACATCAAAGTTGGAACTCTTAACAACCATGCTGTTGTGTATGTGGTGAGTGTGGTGCCAATATCTTGGTGCCCCTCAAAAACGTAAAACTGACGTTGGCTATTTGGATAATTTGATTAACCCTGCAGCCCTAATTCATACACCACGTTTTAGTTTAACCATTGATTAGAAACTTGCACACCGATAATTTTATACGGGTCTCTGTGTTCTGCTCCTCTGGGGTAACTCACTGCCATCACATGATTGTCTATACAATACTACATAGTATTACTACATAATACTACAATAGCAATATCAACACCATAATATCATCAATTGCAATGCCTGTGAGCAAGGCAATGAGCCAGATACGCAGTCCTGTTCACCCCCCCATGAATAGGAAACACAGAACCAAACGGAAGGAGGTTGGGGTGGCGGGCGGGGATGCATGCCACTAAGACCAGCGCACAGACTGACTGAGTCACCTGATGATGAAATCGTCACTATGATATGTTATGTTTGTTATTGGAGCGATGCGAGGTTTCAGCTGATACGTCACTGGCCGGTTCCCTGTTTCAATTGGCTAGGCTAATTAATATGAGGCCTTGACTAGGTACAGGGAGTGATCCACTAGCTGATCCACTGTCATGCTGTGTCATCATGGCCCACTGAGAGAAGCTGTGCTGTCTGACACAAGTCGAATATGACCCCTGCCTGCATCATCAGATGCCCCTTGTCTCATTCGTGTTTTTTCATTTGTGTGTGGCACGGGTCCTCGGTTTCTGACTGATTTAAGAAATCCCGGAAACATTTGTCATTAACACATTCATTCAGTCATACTGCCAGGTCTCTGGGGAGCATGTCTGGAGTTTTATTCCTAACAATTTCGGTTTGAGAGACTTAAGTTATTGAGGCGTGTCTTTTGCGCTTTCCCGGAATTGTATGTAATGTGCAGAGGCATGTTACACAAGGGGTCTTGTGTGCAGTCTGGCTGAGACGAGGTGTGTGTGTGTGTGTGTGTGTGTGTGTGTGTGTGTGTGTGTGTGTCTCTGTCTGTCTCTGTCTGCCTGCCTGCAGTAAGGCTGGCACTAGCAGTAGTGGGTCCTGTGTCAGTCACATTAGCTGCAGAGCTGCTAACCCGATCAAAGCATCCACATGAGACCTCGCGCACAAATGAGCACTGAACACATACAAGTGCATACTGCTTCACAGGCTAAAGGGATTATTACCCTCTTACCACAGCTAATGCTAATTACCCCGGCTAAAATAATTAGTATGTGTGTTTGTTTACGCAACAAAAGTTAACGTTTGATGTAGGAGCCAAGAAGCCTGTGTGGTCTAAAGGTGTAGTCTTAGTGTATACGTGCTAGCACATGTCGAATATTAGACCGTTCCTTATTTCAATTAGCAGCGCACCTTACGCTTCTCAACGCATTTATAAATACATGACTGAAATGTGCTTGAATTAATTAAACTGTTGAAATGGGTCCTCCGACAGGGTAGTTGTTTACTGTAATGAAAAGGCGTGTAAGACTACCCCTGTTCCCCAAGACTATCATGGGAGGCGACAGTTGTTGTAGTGGTAACGGCTTCCGACCGGCAAGGTGAATATACCCTTCGTGACCAAGACATCCTTAAAGTGCCCTACAGGTTGTCACTGCAAATCAGATAGAGATTTCAGTAAACTAGACTGGTAAACTAAGGGATTAGCTTTTTTGATAACTTTCCTTGCTGCCTGTTGACCGGGATGACCATCCGCTCCTATTTTCTCCGCTCCTGTCACTGGACTCGTCCGTCTTGTCTGTGCACGTCGTCGCTGCCTCTGTAAACTGACAGCTGTTGTTGTTGCCACCTTAACGGTGATAATTTAATCATTTGTGTGGATGCGAGACCCATTATGAGGAGTGTTGTGTTTAATATTCATTACCACATTGGGCAGCATACCAGTGCCTGTGTGCAAGAGCGAGTTGCTGTGTGTGTCAGTAGTTTGATGTGTCTCTGTGTGTGTGTGTGTGTGTGTGTGTGTGTGTGTGTGTACCCTGCTTTGGCGTGATCACACCAAACGCCTCATTTCACTAAGATGCATGCGTGAATCATCGGGTTGTGCGTGCAGAAACAGTTCAACATGCACCTTTTCCTTCAACTCCCCACTAGCCGTATATGCATTCCGTTTATGTCCAGCCGGCCCCAGTGCACCTCATCTGTAACTCACTGCTGCAAGCCCAACGCAGCATTCCTTTGGGAATCAATGTGCTTCTGTTGTACCAAAAGGCATTGACTGCTGTTGGTGTGACTGAGTCGTGAACTCCATGCCTGCCTGAGGCGAGAGCAATGCGTCTGACTAGGTACCGCGCTCTATTGTCCTCTATGGGCGGTCTGACAAGGTACTGCTCTCACTTGACCGCGATTGGCTGTCTTACTAGGTACCGCCCTCTATTGACCGCGATGGGCTGTCTGACTATGTACCACACTCTCTTGACCCGCGATGGGCTGTCTTACTAGGTACTGCCCTCTGTTGACCGCGATGGGCCATTTGATTAGGTACCGCTCTCTATTGACCACGATGGGCCGTTTGATTAGGTACTGCTCTCTCTTGACCGCGATGGGCCGTTCCATTAGGTACTGTTCTCTCTTGACCGCGATGGGCCTTTTGATTAGGTACCACTCTCTCGACCGCGATGGGCCGTTTGATTAGGTACCGCTCTCTTGACCGCGATGGGCCATCTTACTAGGTACTGCTTTGACTCTACCGCTATGTGGGTGTGTCTTTGTGGGTGTGTCTTTGTGGGTGTGTCTTTGTGGGTGTGTCTTTGTGGGTGTGTCTTTGTGGGTGTGTCTTTGTGGGTGTGTCTTTGTGGGTGTGTCTTTGTGGGTGTGTCTTTGTGGGTGTGTCTTTGTGAGTGAGTCTTTGTGGGTGTCTCTGTCTCTCTGTGTGTTGGGTTGTCTCTGTCAATGTGTGTGTGTGTGTGTGTGTGTGTGTGTGTGTGTGTCTTTATGGAAGAAGAACAACAGCTGTGTCCTGATCTGGTCTCCAGTCAAACAGACACACCCACACACAGCACAGCCTGAGGAAACACTCCCAGGACTTGGGCCATGTGAATTTCCTGTAACAAATGAACATAAATGCTGTCCTCCCATGGGATGGTTGTTTAGTTATTAAGAATTGTATGGTTTGCCTCATGTACCACAATTCTTAATTTCAGATTCTTGTCCGACTTTCTAGGAACGTTTGATGAAAAGTAAAAAATAGAATATGCTGTTAATAATAATTAAAAAACATAAACCATTACTAATAAGATAATTATTTAGGTAGGTCTGTGGGTGTGCCTCTGTGTGTGTGCCTGTGTAGTTGAGTGTACCCAGTAGTGTGGAGTCAGCGGAGCTGGTTAGACAGTTAATGTTCAGAAGTCTGATGGCATATAAATAGATATTTTCTATGAGCCTCTTGGTATGAGACTGTATGCTTCGATACAGTCCCCCTCTGACTAACAGTAGGCAGTTGAAGGGGTTGCAACTGGGGTGAGAAGGCTCCTCGGAAAGACTTTTGTCAGGCATTTTGGATCCATGTCCTGGATGTGTGGGAGCACAGCTCCAGTGATGCGCTGGGCTGCCTTCACTTTCCTCAGTAGGGCGTTTGAGTGAAAAGTAGTTTGCATACTTGTCGAGACACCTCCGTGGTAAAGCGGTACTACTTGGGGTACCCAGTATGGCGTGCAATCATTCAAAAGCAGTGCATGAAACAACTATGGTGGAAAACAAGCTAGCTTAGACAATATGTTAATGGTGCAGTCCATAATTTCTGGCCAGTGGTGGTAAACAAGGTGCTGTCAAGCTATGGCATGGATGTGGTTAGTTGTGCGGTTGTGATAGTTGTACATTTCATGGCTAAGTGGGGTATTATGGTAATTCTGTTTCAATTACACATGCAAACAACGTACAACAAAAGTCCAAGACAGCATCTTTAACTGTATTTAGTCTTAGCACAGGTCTCGACCACACCAAGGCTTTCTTCCCAATCGATGCTTGTGTTTAATATTCGTCTAAATCTATATAATTATATCATTCACAAATGACTTACTGCATTCCCATTTTATTTGTTGGAATTCGAATGGGCTTAACTGTTCGACAAGAACGGCTTGTGAAATAGTTCAGTTCCTCTGCTGAGAGTGAACTTTTGTTTTGAATTTGTGTTCCCAGAACTCCTGCACTTCTCCTGTTTGATGAGCTTGTGGCAATGTCATCCCCACCATCAGATGAAGAAAGAAAGAACGACAGAGTTTCAAGGACTGTAGTAGGGGATTGAATTAGGATGTCCTGCTGTAAGGGGCTCAGGGAGCTGTCCTGAAGGCCTATTTTGGGAGTGATTGGCGCATTAATATGATATTCCCAGTGAGCCATTCCTAGAGTGTTCCACCTGGTTTGGATTTCGGGGGACCTGTTTAGTCTGATACTGTTGTGCCAGTGGAAGGAATGTTCCCCACATTACGCTGCTGTCTATCTCTTTTGTACTGCTTTCATTTTGTAGTCATGTCTCTCAGTCCCAGATTGGCTCATTACTGTGACTCCCCCGTTGTCGTTTAGTCCCAGTTTCCTGTGGACGACAGCCCACTCCATAATGCATCACCCTACTTCCTACCAACTTTAACCTTTCTTTGCCCCTACAACCAAAACAATTACACTGTTTTGGCAGTGTGTGGCGCTTTGTGGGTTGACATGTTTGTCTATCCATGGGGCTGGAAGCTCGGTGAAACTGGATCTTTCCTGGTCTAAGTATAGGCAAAGCTGTCACTGGGTTGACTAGTAGTGCCACTGTGCTGAATGCTGGGCATAGCTGTGCATGTACACAGGCACTAAAACAAAAAAGAGTCAATAAAAACCTTTATGGAGGATGTTGGAGTGATAATCAATGGATGGCCTTTACTAGAGGAAGCTGATGTTTGGAATTAACTCTGCTACAAGCAAACTATTGCTGTCTGTCCTTTTGAAAGGAACCTCATGTGCTGTGCTGTTAGCAACTTTAAGGATCAAATCATGAGAAAATTGTTGCTCGTACCCAGTTTGGCCTTCTGGTGCGAGTAACTTTATAGGTAACTTTATGGCTGGCTTGCTGGCTGATTTTGTTAGCTGACTTTCATAACCCCCACTGTTTGGCCCACCTACATGCTGACTGGCATTCTATTATTGCATGTCAACTCTTACAGAAAAAAGGTGCATCTTCTTACTTTGACAGCCTTTCCCAGATGTGAAGCCCAGCTTACACCAGCGTCCTGTCTGTGGGTCTATAAATGTTTTATTCACAGCTCAGTGGATTCAATTCGTATTTCTTTGCGTTTTTTCCCCCTTCTTTTCAGGATGTACAATGAATATTTTACTTGCTCTCAGATCAGACTGTGACTGAGCTTCAATGTCTGTGCCACAGATATTGCGATATCTATACATCTGTACATATTGGCAGTCTCTCCTGTTGAATAACTGTCCCCTTGTCGAATAAAGGTCCCTTAGGAGATCACGAAGTGTTCAAGATATGCACGTTCTGCACGTATCACAGAGGACAAATAAATTGCACTCTAATTTCATCAGCCAAATGCTGTGCTGGTAAATGATTCTCGCTTAACACGTTCTGCTTATAAATCATTCATAATGTGGATAGTGAATAACAGCAAAACTCTTATCAGTGTCTTCTGCCATCTATGTTTCCCATGTTTGCTAGTTCATTACAGCAAGGACGGCGAAAGGCAAGGGGGATTTTTAACTGTCCTGCAAGTGTGGTCGCAGGCCCAAGGCGAAGGCTGGCTCTCTCCCTCTGTCAGCGGGTATATAGTGGCTCCTTCCCCAGTCCTACCTCCCATTTCGCCTCCTTCCTACGGGACAGACTGTGGCAGCTCTGTTGCTCTTCAAACAGCCGAGGCTAGCTAGTTAGCGCTGAACGCTTAGAGACACCTCTGATGTAAATGCTGGCTTTGGTCGTTCACATTCAAGTCGCCCAGAGCGCATTCGGTAGTTGTTTTCATATTTATTTTTTACTGGCCTCCCCCTACAAGTTTCTCTGAAATCTCTTTGATTTAGATTTTTGCATGAATGTTTTTTTTCCTCTTTCTATTTGCTTCTCTCCCGGTCTTGCTTTTTCTGTTCAATCCTCCTCCTGTCTCTCTTTCTCAGCCTCTTTCTCTCCCTCTCGCTCTCTCTGTCTGTCTGTCTCTGGCTGCTTCTCCCTCTGTCTCTTTCTCTCATCTTCTCTGAGGGCTGTTGTCTTTAGACATTCCAGACTTCTGGGACAGTGGGTTGTTGCTGGCCATTGCCACTAACTGGAATCTACAGAAGCTCATCTTTAGCCTGGCCATGCATGCGAGGCTCAGGGTTCAGACTAAAGGGGCTTTAAGACAACAACCCAGGCTGGATGCTCTCTTTCTGCCCTGAGGCCTTTTACTGGCCGATGGGAAAGTCACTAGAATTCGCTCTGGAGCTCGCCCTCTCCAGGGCTGCCGTGGGCTTGGGTTCCGCTGGATGACCGAGACCAACTCCCCCTCACCCTGCTGAGCAGAGGCACACTGGAAAAGGGAACATTTGTTTCTATCCTTTATTCATGAGGGAGCAGCCGCCCAGAGTCACACTCAGTCAGTGGAGCGGACGACGGGGACATCATCCCCCCTCCAGCTGACAACATGCCGATTAACCCAAGGCCTAGTGTCAAGTTCAAACAGGTACTAGATTACTGTCAACTAGCATAGCTGTCGCCTGCTCGCACCTGTACCCTGAAGCCCAGCTGTGGAATTAGCGTAGCCTCCTCCAATTAGAATTAATAGGACTATTTCCACAAAATAGCCTTAGAGGATCAGCAAAAATTTCCCCACAAGGTTGAATTTCCATGTTTCACTGTCTTTGTAGGTATTTTGGGTCTCCACAGCTGTATGTATAACTGTAAACACCCAAACAGCTTTAAACCAATAAAATATGTATTCTAGTCTCCTACTCAAGCAATAGCAGCTGTTTCAGACACCTCGTCATGCTCTGCTCTCCACTCTTTCTGGGAGGAGGGACAAGGAAGTGTTTGCATGGGGCAGAGGAACCAGAAATCTTGAAAAAGCGTAGTATTCGTGTGCGAATATTTTGCAAAAACTACAGGTCAGCCGCGACACGGTTTCGCGAAACAATCACATTCTATTTAATCCCCGCGAAAAAAATGGAGTCAACTTCAAACGAAGACAATTTAATGTTAATTTTGCTCACATATCCATGGTAAACCCTTTTGACTTGAAAGTCCAGAAGATGTCCAGAAGATGTTCACAATGAGAGAACACATGAAAAAAAAAAAAGTATATCAGATTGCCTTTGTTTCTTTAATTGATTACTCAGCACTGGGGATTCGCTGACCACCATAGCCACTAGTTTTCAGCGATCTGGGAGCACATGAAGGAAAACTTCTTGCCATCACCATTGGAGGACTCTGGACCAACACAGACAGGAGATTCCAGGAAAGTTGGAATTTCCCAAATTGCATAGGAGCACTCAATGGCAAGCACATTGTCATCCATGCCCAAGCTAATTCAGGCTCCCAGTTCCATAACTCTAAAAGAACATACTCCGTTGTCTGCCTCGCTCTGGGCTCCTAACAGAATCTTTGCTAATTAATTCTCATCTCAGCAGAGACCTCCAATCAGGGGTTTTGTATTTGCCACCACCATCTCCACTCCCATTTGCACCAGAGTTTTGGCCAGGCACATTTGTGATGGTAGGAGACAAGGCCTTCCCCATGAAGCCTTGCCTTCTCCGACCATATCCTGGACGGCACCTCCCAGAAGAAATGCGCATATTGAGCCCATTGCATTTCAGATAATTCCTTTGCTATTCTTACCCAGCGCTGTGGTACACCAGAGTCAGACGCAGGTCTGTCCAGACATAGCTGATGTGGTCATCAAAGCTCATCACCAGGGGGATGAGTGCATGAGCACTGATGAAGTTGAGGATGAGAGCGTGCAGTTTGCATTGTTGGTTTTCTAAAAATGTGATATATATTTTCCCAAAAGCACAGCAACATTGTTGTTCTACAGTAGGTAGTCTGATTTACCATCATTGGTTAGGCTACATAGCATTACCGTTTTATAAACTGGTGAATGACGTGTTTGGCGCTGAGAATACATCACCCCATCCTGTACCTCACCGAGAAACTCCTGAAATGTAAATTTTACTCAAGACTGCTTTTCTACGGGCAGCCTTCTAATAGTTGGGGCTGTGCTCACAAGAATCTGGCTGATCTCATCCTGCCAGTTATTCCTCAAGCTCTTTGACCTCTTTCCTTTCCGGGTATGCCTCTAACAGGTCCTTCTGTGTTCTCTTACACTTTCTCTTAGCTGTGGACTGCGGCACAACAGCTGACACACTCTCTCACTCTTATCCCCTGACTGGTCCCCTGGCCCCTCCCTGACTGGTCCCCTGGCCCCTCCCTGACTGGTCCCCTGGCCCCTCCCTGACTGGTCCCCTGGCCCCTCACTGACTGGTCCCCTGGCCCCTCACTGACTGGTCCCCTGGCCCCTCACTGACTGGTCCCCTGGCCCCTCACTGACTGGTCCCCTGGCCGGTCAGGATGTTCATCCTGCTCTTGCTCTCCCTTCTGCTGTTCTAAATTACTACAGGTCCTGTTCAAAAGCATATTGAGTTAATAGTTTTCATTATTGCTGTTGAGTCGTTTTAAAATGTGATAATCTTATGTCTATGTAAACATGATTCGTACTTTAATTTTATTGTTGTGTGTAATATAACTAAGACCTCCCGAAAGTCGTAATCTCTCAAGGAAAGACGAGACACCCATATACTTCCACTTCTTCTTTTGTTTTCCTCCCGACCTAAACACTAACATTCTCCTTCTCTTCCCTCTTCCTTCTCACATAAGAGTCGCAGTAGCTGTTAGCTCAAATTAGCTAGCTAACGTAGAAGCAAAGACCATGAAATACCTAAAAGATCTTTTGGTAAAATGAAATAAGTTCGTGTATTTGTATGTACTGCTGCCAGTCACAAGCTCACCATCGTCACACTGGGGTTCTACGGCTATGCTCTTCCAAATATTGTCCTTAAAATTATTGTCTTTGTATTCTTTGTGAGCTTTGTCAAAAATTACTTGCTGCTGTGATGCTAAACATATTAGTTGATCTGCCATGTTTGATGCTGTGGATATTTCTGTAAAAGTTGAAGCAAATAAAATAAATGCAACGAATGTTCGCGTTTATTGTACAAGGTACAAGAGACAAGAAGGGAATTATTCAAATTATTTTCAATCGTGTTTTGGTTTTGTTTATTCGTTTTGGTCCCGATGTGTAATGCCCTTTAGTATAAAGTATCTACGCACACATTCTTGTTCACCTATCAACACAATGAAATAGCCCTATGTATCTGAACCCTGCCAAGAGGTAAAGGCTGACTCACACATCTCTCCTAAAACTCTGCAGAGGGGAGGTTTTCAGTAGGGCCAGTAAGGCCCTTTTATGCTCAGTCTCTTCTCTGCACCCTTGGACATCTACGTGCGTGTGTGCGTGTGTGCGTGTGTGCGTGTGTGCGTGTGTGCGTGTGTGCGTGTGTGCGTGTGTGCGTGTGTGCGTGTGTGCGTGTGTGCGTGTGTGCGTGCGTGCGTGCGTGCGTGCGTGCGTGCGTGCGTGCGGTTTTAATACAACGCTGGCATTTTATATGTCCACACACCTGCATTTGTTTAACCCCATCAAGTGGTCCAGTTTTGAGTTCTGCTGAGACAAATCGGTGTTGAGGGTTATTATGACTGGTAACCAAAAGGTTGCTAGGTCCAGAGCCAGCAAACACTGTTGTTCAATCTCTGAGGAAGGCAACCCTAATATCTCCCTGGTTGTTGCTGTGATTGAGACCGACAGAGTTAATGATGAAGGTAAAACATACTTGCAATGAATATAAAAAAAAATTGACATTCTCTGGCATAAACAGTGGGCATTGTACTCTTTCCAAAGTCATGGCTCTCTCTTTCTCTCTCTCCATTCATTCTCCATCTATGTTCCTCCCTCGCTTTCTCGATCTGTTCTGTATGCACAGCGCTGAAAGCAATTATAGAATCTATCAACTTTTCTACCCAGCGCATCCAACTAATTCCAATAACCCTTCAAAATACAGTTTTATTTAGCCGACACATCAAACCCCTCTCCTCAGAACAACCAGGTCAAACTGCAAATGGTAGCACATTACATTATTTAGCCGCTACCTTTGACCAGGGCCCATAGGGCACTATCAAGGAGTTCAGGGTCCTACTGACGACACCTCCATATCAAACAGCATAGAGTGAATCTACACTATTAAGCTCAATTGTGAGATTCTGACATCTGGAATGATTTCACCTACTTTTCTGTCCCGTTTTCAGGTTAAGAGACTTCAATGACAGGTTTCCCTCTCAGGGTCTTGGACAATCAATTGGCGATGAACTGAAAGACCAGTTTGGATATAAGCGAAGTATATTGAGCAGCGCTCACGCATCCGTTGGCTGCATTCAGGGTCTTACTGGAGCTGAAGCTCTTTGATTCTAGACTGCATAGGGGCTTGTAAAACGGGCAGTGAAAGTTTTATTTTAGTAGAAACATTTCACTGCTACCTACTGTAAGATTGCAATTCGGGCAGGTTGGTAGTTGTGGGACAAATGTACAACAGGAACTTTCCCTTTTTCATTGTGACCATAGACATTTGGATTACCTTCATTTGTTAAGTACAAATAAACACACCTAGAATTGGACTTGCTGTTAAAAAAATACAAGAACATACATTATTATCCAATGTCAATAGAAGAGTATGTCTGTAGGAGGGATTTTGATGTTTTTTTAGACAGTTTAACATGACGTAGAGTAAACAGATAGGTGGTAGAAATGGTTTTGGAAGGAAGGTTGGGAGTGGGTTTTGAATCCCAGTTATCGTTTTGGAACCAATTCAACTGTTCACCTGACATGGACAGTTCTGACTTGAATGGTATTCTCCAACTAGGGATTCAATTCCTATGGTCTGTTGAGGCTGTCACTTGGTCCTTTACAAATTTCAAATGACCAACCAGTTGAAGGATTCTTAAAAACCTGACAGAATATGCAAGTCTAGCATGGGATGTGATTTCATGAGTCAGCGTCTTTTTGGGGGAATAAAGGACATCTGTTGATTTTATGCTGCAACGCTTCCAGCTCTT
Source organism: Esox niger (assembly GCA_016801105.1). Taxonomy (NCBI): domain Eukaryota; kingdom Metazoa; phylum Chordata; class Actinopteri; order Esociformes; family Esocidae; genus Esox; species Esox niger. Next base: position 21,505 of record JACXGJ010001962.1, read on the forward strand.
GAGTGTTATTTAGATAAATCAAGATCAGTGAGTCATCATGATCCTTCCGGTTCCCTCATGCTTTCTGTTGCAATGACCCAACACAGTAATCACATTACCCTTGACCAGACATCTAGTTTTTGACAGGACATACAGACAAGACAGACTGAAAACATAATAAAGCCCACCTCTGGTTTTATGACATTTCAAACTTTATTGATCAATGTACCGCTTGAAAAGCAGTCCTGGTTCCTTATGAAATAACAGATAATAAAGTATTAGAGAGAGAAACTATTTAGCTACTAGATATTTATTGGTACACCACTGGTGCTTGAATTCGTAAAAAAGAAGTATACCAATATGAACTGGAATGCTTAATTTGGTTCTGGATTCTTCAACCTCTGTCCCGGGTAGTTGTCCCTGCAATCGGTGAATGCTGGGATGAGTAGATTGGCACCAATCAGGGCAAAGTGTGAAACTCTGGGCTATAATAGTGATACTCCAATCAGCAACATCTGAAACAAATAGATGAGTGAATCAAAAACACATTTGTAGGCCTGCTCTAATTGAAATATTTATGCCAGTTCTTTTCATCTTGCTTCTGCTGTGAAAGTAAGTGACTTGCTTTGTCTCTTCAGACATGTGGAGAGTGTGAAGAGGTGTATAACAGGATTTTCTTTGATTGAATTGCTGTCCTCTAAATGACTTTCATAGTAGTTGTAGTCCAATTGTTGCAGCCTTTGCTTAACATCAGAGAGATAGCATTTGGTTTTTGATTGGTTCAGGGCTCTCCGGGCAGTCTCTGGTTTATATTGAAATGTTTTTCCATTAAGTCATTTTCCAGGAAAGTCATTCCCATTTCCTGTGGTTAGAGGAAGTGTCTGTCTGTCTGTCTGTCTGTCTGCCTGCAGTACATTCCTGGAGGGCTCATTATTGTCTTGCTTACTTTTTTTAACACCAGAAAATAAGAAATCTATTAATTTTTATTGTAAAACTGCCCACTTTACTGCTTCATGTTTTTTATTTTTCCCTCTCTTGCTGTCCTTTTTCTGCCCCCTCTCTCTTTTTCTAGTGAGTCTGAGTTGGCAGAGGGAGTTGAGATTTGACCAGATTTCAAATTGTGGTCGCCATGTGTCTTCTCACAGATTGCTCACCGTGGTTAGGCCCTAGCACTTTTCTAGTCTCTAAATGTGTGTTTTCAGTTCAAAGTACCACTGATTCTTTGGGTATTCCATCAGCAGAGGCCATTACTCCATTCTGTTCCACTGAGCTAAACACAGACGGATAACGTTCTGCTATCTGCTGAGATGTGTTCATTGCGTCACACAAGTTCCATTTCATCCTCTATCCATTGAACCATAACCTGGAATACCAGGGTCTAGATCAGTTTCTCTGCCTTAAGTGAGAGCAATCAGACCTAGAGGTTTTGGAGCTGGAGGACGGCGGGCTAAAGATTGTTATGCTCAGTGTGTTTTAGCGGTAGATGGGTTTGGTGAAGCATCAGAGTAATTCATAGGAAACGGTATAATTGTTTTTCTCAGCCCCAGACAGTGCGTTCTCCCCCCATCGAATAACCTGCATTTCACTGGATTTGATAAACTTATATTGAGTGACATATGACTTAGTGTTTTTCACTTAACAACCTATAATCTCATGTTATTGGGAGATGATTTAGCTTCTTTTTGACCTAATTTTTCAGGCAAGTAATATGTCATATTAAGTTATTTGCCCTTAATTATTTGTCCTTAAAAGTAGGGGGGGGGGGGGGTCCTTAGGAAGTGATCTGCCTGTGGTGTTAGATAATGAAGCATTATGAAAGAAATATGTAAGTGATCTACAGGTGCTGGTCATATAATTAGAATATCATCAAAATTATTTATTTCAGTAATTCCATTCAAAAAGTGAAGCTTGCATAATGTATAATGTTTCCTTCCCTTCACCTCTCTATAAATGTGCTTGGACACAGAGCTCTGTGAACAGCTGGCCTCTTTAGCAATGACCTTTTGTGTCTTGCCCTCCTTGTGCACGGTGTCAATTGTCGAGCTGTCAAGTCAGCAATCTTCCCCATGATTGTGTAGCCTACAGAACTAGACTGAGAGACCATTTACAGGCCTTTGCAGGTGTTTTGAGTTAATTAGCTGATTAGAGTGTGGCACCAGGTGTCTTCAATATTGAAACTTTTCACAATATTCAAATTTTCTGAGGTACTGATTTTGGGATTTTCATTAGTTGTCAGTTATAATCATCAAAATTGAAAGGAATGAACACTTGAAATATATCAGTCTGTGTGGAATGACTGTATACATTATGCAAGTTTCACCTTTTGAATGGAATTACTGAAATAAATCAACTTTTTGATGATATTCTAATTATGTGACCAGCACCTTTAAAAATGTTTGCTAAGGTGATCATTTTTACAATAATAATTTTTGCTCAACTCAGGAATCAATATTCTGCTCAGTTGTCTGTATTTCTATGTGTGCGCAATATTTGATTAATTTAATATGTGTATTGTGTAGTTTTTGCCTGGCGTCTTGTTAAAATCTCATTATGCTTGGAATTCATTTCAACACTCAGACACGCCGATTAAAGACAGATCATACACCTTCCCGTCTGGGGAAACAGTGCTAGTACTCTGCGAGATTTTATTAGCAATGCACTAATTTCCTATTCAGAACTGTAATCACAATATACTGCCTGTTGACCTGCCTGTTCTTGAACCTTTATGCCTAGACTTAAGCTAACCCAGACTCCTAAACCGAAACCATTAAGGCCTAAACTGTGTCCGAATTCTATCCCTGACCCTACTTTTCAAAATTAGGACTGGCCATATACTCACTTGGCCATGAATTTCCTTGTTTCTCTACTGTAGGGAGGGAACAGACATACTGTTTATTTGTCTATTTATGGACACAAAATATTATTTCCTTTTGAAAATCCTATAGTAACTGTAGCCCATAACCTAAATGTAACCGTGTAATTAGCTCTACCTCCTAACGTCAGACAATTTGAATCTTAAACTAATCTGTATCTTTTGCCCTAAACCTTGCCCCAAAGTAAATTTTGTTTTTTACTCAAGGTCAGTTCTTCCTCCTGTTGCTCTCATTGCAGGGATATTTGGTTCACACCAGAATAGTAAAATTTGTGAATAAACACCACACCCAATCCCATCTACGCTAGGGGAGATCTCAGTCAAATTGGAGACATTACTCAGCATTCCACAGCGATAGACATGATCCTGCCTGCTTGTCCTCCATCTTCCTGTCTCCTCCCACCATCTTCTGTCTCTTCATATCCATGGCTTCCCCAGAGCTCAGAGTCATATAGGAGGACAGAGAGCTTTGATCAACCCCGACCCAGTCCTCAAACCTGCAAAGCAGCTTCAACTGGAACAAAAGGCTATTTTTCCCTTCTTTTAATTTTGAGTCCCTAATTATGTTTTCTGCTTCACCACTGTAGGTCCCAGTTACCATGCTAGCGCTAATGCCAGGCCGCATAGGATCAATCTTTTTTCCTCTTTGTTTCTCTGAATGCTGTCATTTACATATTTGTAAAAACGTTACTTCCTTTTCTTCTGAATAAATGAATGGAGCAAGTCTTCTGGGTGTTTTGCGGAGTCTGCTGTGTTGTCAAAGGGAATGCTGTTTGCGTTGGCCTTCATTCGTTACCCGAAATGTATTTTCACATTTTTGCATAATTGATTAGTGAACAATAAGGACTGTGGGCAATTTCCCAACTATAATTACACAGTGTGAATGTCTGAGCGTAGCTGAAGACACCTGCCTCACTACCGCCTGGGAAATTAAGCGGATTGCTCATCAGTTGAGTGCGTGTGCGCGTGCGCGTGCGTGTGCGTGTGCGTGCGCGTGCGCGTGGTGTGGTGCGTGCGTGTTACAGCTCAGTGTATGGCCTCTGTACAGCTTACACAGGGGTTGAGCTCGGCCCTCACAGCAGTACACTGACGATCAATCACCCAGGCACCTTCCTATTCAAATAACCGGTCTTCAAGAGCCCTTGTACCTGGTTTTGATGTATATTGTAAGGCCCAAGACAATATACCGCTATCATATTGGAAGAAGCAGAAAGGGGAGAGATGAGAGCAAACAGAGGCGCCCCACTGTGACGTTCTCTGGATAGAGAGTTGATTATTCAGCTACAACTGTTGATGTTCAAAGCCAATGTCACCTGGAGTCTTCCTCTGTATTGGTCCTGGGATCTAGAGTCCTGCTGTGGAACGAATACTGATTGGGTCTTTCCTCACCTCCATGTTTGCTGGGAATCAATGAAATATTCAAAGACGTGTGGTAGTTTGGTGATAAAAACAAAGACAGGAGGGCTGAAGGACATGGTAAATGGTAGAGAGGGAGGAGAGGAGGGCGTGGAGGAAAATTGAGAGGCAGACAGAGAAAAGTGTCTGGAAGATACTGTAAGAAAGAGTGGCAGGAGAGATGGACAGGGGAGACAAGGTGACCAGTCTCTCCTGGATGTCAAATCTACTTATTGCCACTAGAGGGCACTAGCTCTCTTCTGCACCAAAGGCTTTGACATACAACTCATCAAATAAATTCCCCACTTATTAGGAGTAAGCTCTGCAGTAAGCTGCATGTTAACCACATCTGCCATTCTATATTACTGTTGAATTCTGCATTCTGACCACTGGCACACTACTGGGTGTGTGTGGGCGTGTGTGTGTGGGCGTGTGTGTGTGGGCGTGTGTGTGTGGGCGTGTGTGTGTGGGCGTGTGTGCGCGTGGGCGTGTGTGCGCGCGTGGGCGTGTGTGCGCGCGCGGGCGTGTGTGTGTGTGCGCGTGGGCGTGTGTGCGCGTGGGCGTGTGTGTGTGTGCGCGTGGGCGTGTGTGTGTGCGCGTGGGCGTGTGTGTGTGTGCGCGTGGGCGTGTGTGCGCGCGCGGGTGTATGTATGCACATGTATTTCTCCCCATCATGTTGCATTCCCCATCAAGACATAGCAAAATGCCTGTCCATCTTTCTTCCTGGACTAAGCCTGGCGTGTCTGGGTTAACCCCAAATGCCCTCTTAGTTTTACAACTCCATGACTGTTTTCTTAACAACTCTGCTTTTAAGCGCTCTTGTCTGGTATCATTAAGTCAGCTCATCCCGCACTGTGAATAAGGACAATTATGACCCCATCTGTTCATTTGGAACCTTGTTTATGTACCGTTTTGCTTTAATCTGTTCTTTGTAGCTTTTAGTACACACAAGGTATGAAAATGTATGCACTCACCACTGTTATTTGCTGTGGCCTGCTGAATCAAGTTAAGGTAAATGATAGGTACTAGGATAGTGTTATGTTATTATGTTGGAAGTTGTCATAATGAAAGACAAAAACCTAAATGGAGGGTAAATCTTTTGAACCCTCAAAATGTGTTGTGCTAGAGTTTTCTTCTTTCTTCATAAGTACTGATCATTGACGAAGTAATACATTAAAAAGCAGTAATGAAACACAAGTGCTAATCATAGAGGAGACCTGTAAACCGATGACAGGATCCGTCATTCAGAAGTTGTGCTTAAATTAAACATCCCAAAGAGGGCAGTGTTGAGTTAGCTTCAGTGGAATTTGCCCTCTGTATTGAAGAGGAGACCTTGAGCCTGTGGAATGTGTTAATATACAATGGACCTGGCAGTAGCTGGCAAAGAATTCAGCTCAGATCATGTGTGTGTATATGAAATACATGTTAGGCTTTTGATTTCAAGCCAATTTGTTCTGTGACTTTTGGATGGGATAAATAGAATGATTTGGTCAAAGATTTGGTTTTATATATCCAGATTGGTCACTTTGGAAAATTGGGTCCCACTTGGGATATCTTTGCTACTACTGTAAGTCCCTCTCGATAAGACATTTAGCTACATGACTAAAATGCAAAAAACATGTATTTTTGTTTTCTGTAGAGTCATTTCCACCACACACACTTAGAATGATTGTCTAATATCCAGTGTGGCTCGTTATGTTTTCTCATCCAGTGGCTGTGAAGACTGTAGAGGGTCCTCATTAACGGTTTTCTCTCTCTTTCTCCCCTCCATGTCCTGCGGTGCCAACTCCATTACTTGCAAACAGGTAAGTCATTTGGTTTGAATAACAGCCCGTTCTCTCAGAAAATTGTTTGTGTCTTGGTTTAACGATGTTTGAAATTGGTTTTGCTATCTTTTTAATATGTTTTGTGTGTACACAATTTGCAAGTGCTATGGAATGTGTGGTTCATTGCATTGTCTGGCAAGATGAATTGGTTAATAGCGAATATCTAATGTTGTGCTGATTAATCGTGGGGTTGTGGTAATTTTCATGTTTGTTCGGACACACGGCCATTGTTCACTTTGTTTGGAAGCTTTCGGTTGCAATGCAGTGAGCTTTAGGCAAATGTTTAGTGTTTAGGGTTTAGTAAAATAAATGTTTAAAGGTAGTAAGTTGCTGGTCCTCACCTTGATAGTAAAACCTACATGGGGGGGGGGGTGTGTGTGTGTGTGTGTGTGTGTGTGTGTGTGTGTGTGTGTGGTGTGTGTGTGTGTGGTGCGTGTCTGCAACTAAAGAGATGTTCCTCAGTGCCTTCAGCATGTTGACTGGTTTATTCATGGAACCATATGGCTGTTTGGAGATGGCAACTCATAATTCCTGTCTCCTTTTCTGTGTCTATTTCTCTGTCTCTCTCTCAGAATAATCAATCCCAATCCCATTATTTGCGGAGTCCTTTTTGCTGGTTCTATTTGTGTTGTTGGTGCTCTGTCGTTTAGCCAAAGGCTGACTGATGTTTGCCTATGAGTTAAGGAGGACGACTGGGCTGAATATGTCATGCTGTCAGAGTACCGGGTTGGATTGTTTCCAGCATCAACACGATTTCAGTCACACCCATGCACTTGTGAAACCCGTGTGTGTGTGTGTGTGTGTGTGTGTGTGTGTGTGTGTGTGTGTGTGTGTGTGTGTGTGTGTGTGTGTGTGTGTGTGTGTGTGTGTGTGTGTGTACGTAATGGTTACCATGACAACACAGACCCCGGCGGCATACTGCTGCTCACGGCAATTGGACCATTCCTCTCTTTCTCCCTGTCTCTCCCTGTCTCCCCTACTCTCTTTTTGTCGTTCTCTCTTTCTCTCTGTATCTCACTTTCAGTAATTGGTTTTTGGATTCCATATATTCTATAACAGGTGTATGTGTCGTTTGCTAGGAATGAATCACGCAGGTGTTTAAGGTTTTTCACATCAGACCGTTTCTGTGGACTCGGATTCAGTCTATGATTCCATCTGCCCATCTGTCTATCGTGATGGATTTACACGTCTGGACCGGTGTTTCAACCCAGCATGTACCTGACATACAGCCAAGAGCTTCAACAACAAAAACATGCACACGTCAGTCAGTGGAAAACGAGGAGAGTTAAACACGAGTTGAACAGCCTAATTAATAGACCTCACAGCTCCCTTCACTAACATTGAGGGAGAGCTGAGCTAAGCGCGCCTAGTGTTCATTTCCCGGCTTTTCTTTCAGCGATGTGATAAAAGCAATAAAGTGACTCCTTTACTGGAACGGATGTGATTTGTCAACAGTCACTGCATATGGGCTCCTAGAAAGCAACTAAAGTACAGCACGCAGGACTTGCAAATAGGATGAGCGCCAGCATTGTAAATAGATGCCAATAAACAGAATAGCCTGCCAACCAATAATACAGGCATCTTTCTAGACTTTTTTTTTTCTGTGCTCTAGACCGTAGTATCAGAATTTGACCCAGTTAGCATGTCCCCCTTGCTCTGTGAGTCCGTGCAATGCTCCTGTGGTCAGTCCAGTCTGGGCCAAGGTCCAGTGCCATTGGCTATGGGGATAGATGCTGGCAGAACCAAAGGAGGACATGCTGTTCCAGTCCCTGCTGTGGTCTGGACCTACTTACTGGCCCGGTAGATCCAGCTGCCATCTGCACCAGTGGTTCAGCTGTAGACTAGTGAGAGCCAATTTGATTTGAGTGTCAGGGGCCTGAAATGCATTCTTGTGAAACAAATATTTTGTGTACTTGTGACTGGATAGCCTAAGTGGTGAACAAATGGACCAAAGAACTAGGTTGCAAGAACCCCCCCCCCCCCTTTTATTTTCCAGCAGACCAATTGCAGTGCCAGGATCCCAAACCGAAAAAAAACTATATCAACATTCTTAACATAATATGACTAATAACAAGGACCACTCTGTTACAGTACTTAATAATATCAATCATTTTGTAACTAGATAGTGGAAAAGTGGGAAATTCCTTGAATGTCTTTAAATGTAATAAATGCTATTCATATTTTTGGCATGCGGGCATACTTTCTGATTCCTGGTGTAGTAGTTAACCTATTTAACACTACATATGTTCATATTCCGTTCTACCTACTTTTTTGCGTGACTTACATTTTTGTTTTAAAAATGCAATATCATTGTGTGTTTGAAAAAATAATACATATACATGATGATTGTCCTTTGAAACATGCATCTGAGTGGCACAGTGCGTTAAGTAAATGCTTGGCAGTAGAGTTGAGTTATTGTAGTCAGGAGTTCAAATCCAAATAGTGGGTGGGTGGTGGGGTGTGCGTGTGTGTGCGTGTGTGTGCGTGTGTGTGCGTGTGTGTGCGCGTGTGTGCGCGTGTGTGCACGTGTGTGTGCATGTTGTCATTACTAAAAGGATAGTGTATAAAAGAGAGATGCGGTTAGCTGTGTTGTCATGGTAATCATTTGGCAGTCTTGTTTAACACTCCTTTGGCTTGGGGGTAGAAGCTGTGCATCGTCCTGTTTGTTACAGACTTCAGGCGTTGGTATCACATGCCCTGCCTGGCATGTCGTAGTAAATGGCATATGGCTGGGGACGTTAACTATTTCAAGGGTTTCTTCAGAAATGCCTTGTGTAGAGATCTTGGATGACAGAGATGTGCTCGACACTCGCAGATTAAAGTTTGAGGTTGGAACGTTGGTCATATCAAGTATATTTTTTTTTTGCTGCCTGTCAATATGCTCCCAATTGAGCAACTGTAGTGCTCTTTGGGGACCTGAGGGCACCTGACACATCTTTTCAGCCCTTTAAGCAGTGATGTGCTTTATCTAGAGTTATCTAAGGTACGCAACAGTCCTTTTTTTGGTACTTTTGTAGCACTGTGGTTGCTGCAGGGGACTTGGCTTTCTTGCTATCAAATAACGGAACACGCTATTTGAAACAGAAAAAGTTTGTCTTTGACCAGGTGTTTCCTCACATTGGACATGTTGCCTTGGCCAGCTTTGCATTTCGCATCACAAATATTGCAACGAGCGTTGTCTGTGTCAAGTTTTGAAAAGTGTATCCACGCTTTTCGTCTCTCTTGGACCGCTTTCCGCTCATGATTGCCTTGACTCTGTTGGTGTTGGACGTTGAACAAGCTGCAGGGGGGAGGTAATCTTGCTCACGTAGTCTGGCTCTCTTTCTACATAATCACCCAGACGCACTCTCAGGTACCGAAATTTGGCAGATTGATTTTAAATGAATTGGTACACCGTAATACAGACGAGTTTGGTACCCTACCCTAGCTTTATCACAATCGGAGGTGGTTTTCAACCCTGTGGGGGATGTGGAACCCCAAGAGATCTGTTGGTCAATGTGTTTTGGGGCATTCTCCCTCACCATTTAATGCAGTCCACGATCATCTTCTTGCCAAAGTTGAGAGGTCCCTTACATCTTCCCTGTAGGCTAGGACCTGTCCTACCACCATTGTGGTCAACCGATTTGGTACCGGAGTTCTGGGCGGCCACCCAATCGTGGGTGAACAAGCAGTACAGGAGAGGACTAAGTATGCACCCACAAGGGGACTCTGTGTTGATGACATTGGACGACGTAGTTTGCAGGCTGTAGTAGATGAACAGCAATCTCACTCTGTATGCTTTTCTCTGAGCAATTCTTCCCAGCTGAGAAAACCATATTACAAGAAGCAGAATGGCTTGGTGAGATGTTCACTGGAGGACACAGGTCTTGATCTTTGACTCTTCCGAAACTGCTAGGGAAATGCTGGGATCAAATTTGACATCACAAAATTGGGAGGGGGAGAGGGATAATTTAATACATTTAAACTATTCTGCTGCAGTTGCTGTACTTCCTTACTTTCTCTGTTTCCTTGCTATCTCTTCTCTTACTTTCTCTCATCCCTCTTTTTCTCTCATCCCTCACTCACTGGTGCTCCTTTTTGTGGCTTGCACAGTGCATGCAGCTGTCATCGAGCCCTGGAGGATAGAGGGAGAAGAGTGGAATAGAGAGAACCAGGAGATAGGAAAAAGAGAGGAAGAAAAATTGTTGAAAGAAAAACCAGACAGAGAGAGAGCAAGATTTTCTTCCTTGGCAACAGTATACTATTCTGCGCATCGACCACAAAGACTGTGTTTTGCGGTAAGCTCCTGTATTTTAGTTTGAACACAGTGATATTAGTCCTGTCAGCTGTCGCCTGTAAGTATGTGCCAAACATGTTGACAGTGCCTATTGTCGAGCTCAGATTTTAAGTGCTTTTAAGTTCAACACGCAGACTCGTTTAAATTGTTCAGTCTATTGGCTGTCTGGTCAGCGTCTTTTGGCTTTTCTCCGCTGTTTTGTCAACGGTAATGTACAAAAAATACTTGATTTTATAGTGTGTATGAAATAGTGATTGACACATGCATTTTGGAACATGATTCAGATATTTTGAACTTAGTGGAACTTCTTTGGGAATGAATACCAGACCACTGGTGCAGAAATGACATGACGGTTTCATGTTTTCCTGTTGAGATTTTTGCATGATGATGTCTGTGTTTAATCATAGCATGATCACTGTGCACGTGTGTGTTTTAGCTACCAATTATGCCGGTCTCAGCATCAGTGATGGGTCTGTAGAGGCTTCATGCTTCCTTTCTGTCTGCTTATAAGCTACAAACAAACAAACACCAATATACACTTGGCGGCCGCTATCCACAGATCACGGCCGGGCAAGAACTGCACAATCACCAGCACACATGCACAATCCACGCACGCAAGTGAGCCTGCCCATCATTAGGTGGATAGTGCAACAGGGAAAATGTGAAAGATGAGCCCACCCACTTTTCAACTGCTTTCTTTGAATCCACAAATCTAATGTATGTACATTCACATGGGAACTTAGCATTGCTGAGGTTGTTGTGAGCGTTGTCGCTAACAGATGCAAATTGCACCTTGTTCCCGTCACAGCAAAGCTGCCAATTACAGCTGACAAGCGTTAAAGCCTCTCTGCTTCGTGGAGAGACCGAGAGGGGGAGCTATCGAGCAGAGTGCAGTTAGGATGTTATTACATAACCATCCCAGTGCTGTGCAGCTATGAGAAACCCACCCCCTATCCTTCCTCCATTCTGGCTCTCTATTTTCCAGTAATGTAATGGTGTCATACGCCATTTTGGGTCAGGGCTACACGCATGCATTGGAAGTTGCCTGTCCCCGATTACATGGTCTGTGTAATCAGGTCAGGGGTGAAAATGCTTTCAGACTGGCTACCGTTATCGTTCCGTTCCATCTCTGAGTCATCTCTGATATTAGTCAATTAAGAGCATGGAGCGGCAACCAGATTCAGCCACAGGCGGATGGTTAGGGGGGACCGGAATATCAATTGATGAATTATTCAAAATAATTTGTACACTGCAAATATACCCCAAGCCCAAACATGACATTATATTTGCCTTGCATGCGGGTGTACTTGGGAACAGATTTCCAACATAAAACTTAATTAGTTGAATTAGTGATGATTGTAACTGCGGGCCACCTTCTGCCAAACCCTGATTTACGACCTAGTGGTTAAAGCATCTGACCACTGACTGAAAGGTTGCTAGTTTGAATCCCTGAGCCAACTAGATGAAACATCTGTCACTCTCCCTATTATGGCAGTTATAACCTCTTGTTGCTCACAGGTTGATGCAGTGAATAACGATTTGTTGTCAAGGATTTGTAGTCAACCCCTGACCAGAAATGAGATTTATTTCAAATCATAACTGCATAGTTTTGTTTTTAAAACCTAGCCCATCATCAAGCGTGATAAGAGGCAGTTTCAAAGAACCAATAGAATTTGGTAAACATGGGAACAGACAGACAGACAAGGCCCCTGCGACCTCTCTTCTAACACAGAGTTCTCATATGAGGCTTTGACGCAGATCCTTGTTAGAAATGACATTTGTGTTTGAGCAAGTGGAGCCCAATGGAGTCCAAGTAAGGGGCGAAGGTGATGTAATGTAATTGCTCTCGACCCTCCAGCAAAGCTGTTAGCAGATGCTAATCAGACGCAGGTGCTCTGTGTTTGCGCTTTACAGATGTTTGCGCGTGAGAGCCTGCCTCACAGAAATGTAATAACTGAACAGTGTTGACTTAACCTCTCGAGGGGAGATGAAAAGCTTCTGTTCTTTGTGCGTTTTTTTGTCAAGTGTGAAACCCAAGGTCACGTTCTTGTCTTGGCTCATTGAGCCAAGATGTAATGTTTCAAGAACGGATGTTACCTCAAGGCCAGAAATGTAGTGTTATGCAATTTTGCAGAAGATATTTTTGTGTTTTGGAGGAATTTGGGTATGCTTTGGGGTAGGTGATTTGTTGTGCTAATCTTTAAAAGCCTGGCTATTTGCTGAAAGTTTCTGAAAACAGATTTACTGGTGTCTTTATCCTGTTGGTAAACTGTAATCTGTTTAAAAAACTCCGATATCAACTTTGGAGGGGACAATTACATGACATTTTCTCAAGAGCAATTTCTGAGGTGGACACCAAAAGGAGTGCTGTAATACTGTTTTAGTTTGCGCCAACTGTTTGCCACTGTTGAGGGCTGGGGGGCAGTGGATCAAACCATTGTGGGGCAAAGGGCGGCAGTCGCAATCTTTTGAAATTTAAAAATATTCTAAAGTGCCTATAATTGGCACAAGTGATTTCATTGCGTCTTACTAATGTTATTGAAATTACGTAGTTATTTTTACAGTGATATATTGGGGGGATTACATAGTTCTGTTTACTGTGATATATCATAGTTTTCTTGGATGGGTGGGATCATGACCCACACTCAACCACTCAGATGAGTGGGTACATTTACATTTACACCATTATGGAGGAGTGGGTACACACAGTCCAGAACTCCTCCATAATGGTGCTGTGCACAGCATCTACTCTTAGAAATACTGATGTTCTTTGCCTGTTTTTTTCACTGCCGCAGTAAAAGCCACCAGGCCACTCACTGTGACGCCTCGTTTTTCTCCCGGGACTGGGTGGGATCGAAGCGATTTTGGAGAAGGGAAACACGGTCGTCTCACCGCTATTTGGTCCAGATCATACACTGTCATGTGTTGTGCTCCTTGTGTCTGCGCACGTACACACACACGGCAAACTCTTGTTCTGTAGTCATGGGGACTGCGTGCTGGTGGATCGTGGCTGATCATTGGGTAGATCCATTTACATAATGGAAAAAGGAAGTGTTAGCGTCGTCATTAATGCCGATTATTTGAATGAGCCTCGCTGATTTCTATTGAAGCCCCAGCAATGTAAGGCATTATGAACACCAGAATGGGAGGTTTTACTCATTACGCGTTATCATTGGAAACCATCCATTACAATGTGAGACTGAGCCATTTCTGCCATAATGGGACTACAGTATATTGTTCACACACTCCAGCTATGGCTGATTCTGTCTTATTACAGTTGGGTGTAACACACACAGCAAATCTATCATTATTTGGAACGCTCATTGATGTGTGAGTGTGTGGAAACCGGATATTATACAGACCGATCACATCACGCTTATTGTATTAGGAACTAGAATCTTACCCGTTGTCACTTGGTGATGATTGATTGATATTTCCAGCGCAGGGGCCTTTACTGCTCTTTGAGTGTGCGATAGCAGGGCCACTATTCTATTAGGTAGGTGGGAGAGAGCGTATCTAATCCAGCCATAATTTCTCTAACAGAGCTGTGAGTGTCAGCCAGACACTTTAGGCTCCAGTCCTGTCTCCCATCAGTTGTAAGGCGAGGACGAAATCCAACATGAAGTGAAAACGCCCAGAGAGGAGCTCGAAGGGGCATTTATGAGTGTCCTTCTTGTGTCTGCCATAAAGGTCTGGACCTCTAGCCTGCAATTCAAATAAATTGAGGCTAGAAGAACCCCCCCACCCACCCACACAACAGAGAAAGTATAATCATTGTGTCATCAACGGATGAAGATGATCAAAGTGTCCTTACCGATGTCTGAACACCTCCTGGTTAAAAGGCATTCAGGCAAAGGCAGAATGTCAGAAAAGAGAGGCTTTTAGCTGGGCTTCGTGTAGGCTGATGATGGCTCAAAGCGCTCTCAGGCATGTGCACAGACACGTGCACAGACACGCACGCTCAGGGCTTACACACACTCCGTGACTATGTAGTTATGTCATCCAAA
>JACXGJ010001962.1:35959-73531 GCA_016801105.1 Esox niger
TGTGTGTGTGTGTGTGTGTGTGTGTGTGTGTGTGTGTGTGTGTGTGTGTGTGTGTGTGTGTGTGTGTGTGTGTGTGCGCGCGCGCACACGCTTGCTTGAATGCAACATAGCCTATGGAAGCTCTGTCAGGCATGAGAGCTTTAACCTCTGCTGTCCGATTCACTTCACTGACAATAAGTGCTGCATTACCCCCTGCGTATTCTGACAATGTACAGTCACAATGTCTTCAGGAGAATATGTAGTTGTTAGGTACGTAAAAGCAACCAGATTCTCTACCTAGGGAGCATCTTGCTTGCGTTTCATGTTATTAGATTTGGTCAACTTTGCTCTGTGGTGTTCCTGCTTCCTGTCTGTCTCTCTCTGGCATATCAAAACACGCAGCCTCAATTTAATCCCATCAACTCTGCCTTCATTAGATGTAGCACTATTCCTCCTCCTCTCCGCTCAGCAGTGGTAGTTGGAGAATTTGGGAAGGGGACTGTGTATGATCTCTGTGCATCATACGCAAAATCCCAGATACAACTGACCGGATGTGGAAGGCATCCTGTCATTGAAAATGTTATTTTGAATCTTAGATTGGCCTGGTGGTGGTGCTATAAAAAGTATAGTTTGACCTATGGTTATGATATTTTCAAGGTATCTTTATAGTGGAGAGTTACCTTTCTACACATTGGATGCTTTACACATGGTGGAAGACATGAAGATGTGTTTACAGTTGCATTTGTATTATTGTTGGAATTATGAAGGATCATTATAGAAATGCATTACATGCTCCTACTGGTTCTAGAACCACAAGGAGGACTCCATCCTGGGAACGCTGAGGCACTACACGCTGAGGCACTACACGCTGAGGCACTACACGCTGAGGCACAACACGCTGAGGCACTACACGCTGAGGCACTACACGCTGAGGCACTACACGCTGAGGCACTACACGCTGAGGCACTACACGCTGAGGCACAACACGCTGAGGCACAACACGCTGAGGCACAACACGCTGAGGCACAACACGCTGAGGCACAACACGCTGAGGCACAACACGCTGAGGCACAACACGCTGAGGCACAACACGCTGAGGCACAACACGCTGAGGCACAACACGCTGAGGCACAACACGCTGAGGCACAACACGCTGAGGCACAACACACAGAGCAAATTAATCCAGAAAGCATCATGTTCTCTGTTGCCTCATGTTTCATAATGGATATTTGTAGCTCCCTGTGATTGAATTACTTGCGTAACAGACCAGGGTTGAGATGGACACAGAACGTTACTGCCGACACCAGGCGCACTACCAGGTTCTGGCTGTCTATCTTGGTGGTTGCTTCCTACCATTGACATTGGGATCTAAAATGTAATTATATCAAACTGTATTTCTATATCGGTCATTTCATAAAACATGCATTTTAAAGTGCAATACAACTGAAAAGCAAGGAATTAAAAATATTTCTAGAGCAAAGAAAAATCTAAGGTAAAAATGAATAACAAGAACAATTCTAATGCTATTTTCAGAAATTGTAGTGGTTACCTGTATGTATTCCAGTTTCTGGTCATGGCTGTGGTGGGCCAACTTGCTGGAAACTTCAGGAAGCACTCAAACCAAACCTTCATTTTTTCCTAGTTTTGCAACGTAGCGTTAATTCCCAGGTGGTGCAGCAGTCTATGGCTCTGGTTGGTCGCATCAAGCAGACCACTACAGAACAATTTAATGCCGCAAGCTGACAAGAGGTTGGGAAGCCCAATGATGCACATTCATAACAAATATTACGTATATCACATAAGGCACAATAATGGAAATAAGACTGTTATGCATAATCTATGCACTTTCTCAATTTATTTATCAATATATAGTAGCCTAGTTTGGACTAGGCCACACTTATCCCAGGATGTCTTTGGTCAGGCAGTGTACTATACCAGGAAATGCAAGGTAACCCATAGTAACGCCTTTTTCCGAACAACTCACAATTCATAATTAAGGTCAGAGAACCCAGTTATTAAGCTCATAACGAGCTTTATCCCCTTCTTTGGGAACCCGTTTCCTAACCTTTTCCTTTCGTCTAATGGGGTGAGGGACTCAATTATAGTGCTGGTCCACCCAGCCACTGACATTATTGTTATTATACGATGGCACATTTTCTGAAAGGCCTCCAGACTCCAGATGCTCTCAACTCCCATCATTACAGGCTGCTGTAGCTCTTAGTCAAATTTCACATGGCTGTGGGACTGTCCGGTGATCCAGCTGAAAAGTGCTGCTGGTTAACTTTACCCACCAGCGAAGTTTGCATTGTTGCAGTGTGAGACACCAAAATGACAACTTGTTACACAGCATTTGACATTGGATTGAATGGATCCGGCTTTAGTTGCTGAGGTTGTGTTGCTGATGTGGAGGTACATTTTGGTTCCGAGTCGCGGATGTCGAACAAAAGCGTTCATTGCGCCCCACAACTGTAGTAAAGATTCAGTGTTATGGACTTTCTTTACAATGCTTGGAACCAAGGTTTTAATTACACTGCTGAGTCGACGCAATGTGACATCCAACATAAGCTAAGTGTATGCAGCGTCCGCGGACAGATTTGTATGACTGTAAGACCGACGCCCTGCTGCCGGAACTTTTAATAGGGTGTTTAAAAGGACAGCTTCCTTCCCACCGCCTCAGCTCAGGGACTCAGAGAGTCTGTGGAGCCGCTGGTTTATCTGTGCTGCTGCTACTCTGAAGCCCACACCACGCGCACACACCCATATACAGTATGCACCTGCTTGTGCACGCACACTATTGTATTCTGTTGCATGTGAACACACACACAAACTACATTTTTCCTTCTAAATAAGTGCACGCCCACCTGCCGAAGGTGTGTGTGTATGTGTGAACAAATGTCCCCATGAGTATAGTAAAACCAGAAGAAATTTGACTCATTGGAAACTTTGGCTCAGGGTTTAGGTTTGAACTTAAAATACATTTTAGAGTTAGAATTGGGGTTTATTTAAGGTCCAGGCATTGTTTGTTAAGGTTAGGCATTACACATAGGTAAAGTTTAGGCATAAATGTTACTTAATTGAGGTTAAGGTTAGGGTAAGGATTAGGTTAGGTTTAGGGTTAAGATTAGGGAAGGGGGCACGCAAATTCTATTTTCTGGTCCCCAGGAGGTTAGCTGTACAAAGTTGTGTGTGGTGTACTCGGATATGTTATGTACTATCATTTTAATAATCAGGTTTTGGTGCTTTCATACTCATCCAACCACATATCTCTATACTTTCTTTACTCTTTGTCTACTGGTTCTCTAGCCCTCTCATTTGTCAACGGATGTTCATACTGAAAAAACACTACTTGTGGACGTTTGACACTGTACACTGCTAAAGCCTGGCAATATTTACCATGCTGAGTGACATTCGTCAAGAGGCTGTTGTTCTTTAATCAAGTCAGGTAGAGAGTGTGTAACTCAACCAAGACTATGGGGGACAAAGGGATGGAGAGGGGGGAAATGCACCTGCCCACTGTCTCATGTTTCTTTTCTCTTCTTTTGTTTCTCTGCTTGGGTTCACATGATCCGTACATATGTAATCTTTTGTCCACCAGTTTCAAAACTAAACCATTTCATTCAAATGATCACGTGTTCTGTAATCTTCAGATGTCATAATTAGGCGCATTTTTGTCTGAACTAATAGTCAGCAGGAGAGAACATATTTTGCATAATAGCACCCCCATTCATAGCTCAGACCGAGCAAGCTTCCTGGTTGGTTCGTAATGAGAACATAATGGCATGACATCATCTGAATACAATTTACCAAAGTCTCTCATCTTAACCGCAATTATTTGTAGTTTATATTTCTTCATGTTGATTAGTGTGAAGGAAAAATATTCTACATAGTGTACTGAAATTAATGCAGTTTGTTGTGTCAGCTATATAATGAAAGCTCAAAACAATTACTTCGGTAACAAGAAAAACATTGCTTTTTTTGAAGGAGAAAGTTCTACAAGGGGAATACCAAGAATAACAATTTTCACAACTCTAGATTGTATTGGCGGCTACCTTCAGTAAATAACATATTTTTTTGTTTAGTACAGGGATGGCCAACTTAGATTGTGGTGGGGGCAACAGAATTTATGCACTGGTCATCAGGGGGGCGCAGATTAACTTGGAACACACAAACACACACACACGCGCGCACATGCATTGTATGTAATTATTTACAAATGCATTAAAAGTACTCTAGGTCGGATGCTAGTCAACGTATATCTGGGCAATTTTAGGTATTAGAATTCCATTTTCCTGCTCTGTTCATCTCTCTCGGGATTCAGCGCAATCAACTGCCGTGTTATAAAACGCGTTAACCCGTTGAATGCTATAGGTTTCATGACTATTTCACTACTTGGACATTTTGGCTTGTTCAGAGACTTCTGTAATAGCTGTTATCAAGTATTTATGGCTCAAACATCAGCACACTCTCATCCACACTTAGAAAGACATGACAACAGCTTTCTGAGACCCTGACATTTCTGTTTTTTATGTAAATGTGCAAAACATTTGGTTTTGTTTTCAGCATAGATTTTGGTTCCAATACTAACTGTACAAATATTTTTTCATTAACAAAATATGTATATATATCCTTTTGCACATTGTGCTTAGGGTCCCCAAAAGGCTAGGAACGGCCCTGCTCAGAAGTCATTATAAATGTAAGCATGGGGCGTTAAATTATCCTGCTGTCCCTGACAGAATCCTGATGCTGAAAGAAAGTCAGTGACTACTTACACAACAGCCATGTCCTTGATGGTGACATGACCATCCATTGAGTCTTAAGTGCCTTACTAAAACCTTCCCAGGTTCCAATTAAGCTCTCCTGTTGTAACAAATGTCAAATAGCTTTTAAATATTGTTTTATTCATCTGTCCTTTTCTCTCCATGTTCGCCGGACATTGGACTTTTTTTCTTGAGGCATGCGTTGAATTTCCCTTTCCTTCCTGTTGTCAAAATTCTTCAAATGTTGTTGTTTTTAAAATTGTCATAAAATAATTTGATGTGTCATTTTGTTTTGTCTTGCGACACCAGCTGTCATTGTTTCTTTTACTATCCATGAAATCCCCAAGGAATTATTCACATGGAAAACAGGGAGGACACAGGTAACCTGTAGAATTTGTTTTGCTCTCTCAGAAATGTATTCATTTTGGAACTTCTGACAGTTGCTTCTATCCTCAGTTGCTTTGGGTCATTATTTAACACACAGATCAGTCTCACATTAATTTCAGAAAAAGTGCTTCTGCACTGGTGGCACTGATGACCTGTGCCTTATGGTTCTCTCTTCTTCTGCTCGCTTCTCTCTTCATTACTTCCTCCCTCGCTTCCCCACACCCAGCACTAGGCTTCATTGGTTGTGAAAAGCCCGCCCTGTTTGTGATCCTCCATCCCTCACTCACGCTCCATCCACCCACTCGCCACCCTCAGTCATCTCATTTTCTCCTCTCCCACCCCCCAGTCTTTCCCTCCAGTCCCTCCCTCTTTTCATCCATCCTCTCCTCTTTCTCCTACCTCCGTCCCCTGCTGAAACCCAGCAGATGCTTCAGCGCTGCACTGCAGGGCCTGGCTCTAACCTGTTGCTTGGCAACCTGCTACTACCACGTGACCGGCTCCCAAACAAACGGACCACGAGTTTTGAGAGCAATCCTCTAGCCTGTTTGTGTGTGTGTGTGTGTGTTTGTGTGTGTGTGTGTGTGTGTGTGTGTGTGATCAACTTTGTGTCATTCCTGCTCTTACTCCAGCCTTCTATAAACCAAACCTACTGCTAGCCATAGTCCTCTAATGGCTATTTTGTTTTCCGTTGGCATCATTAAATACACTGTCTGGTCTAAGAGGGTGACCAGCGGGGTGCGTGTTTCCCACTGGCTGGTGTTCTGCTTTCCCCCGCTTTGCCTTTTTCAGACTAATTTCCCAGTGCTCCTTCCGAACACAAGTAAGTAACTAAAATGGCTGCCTACTCTATACATGGTGCACTCCTTTTGCCCAGAGCCTATTTCTGAGCTGTCTTTCGCTTTGTTTCCCTCTTCTCTGTTTCTCTTATCTCTACTGGGATTATTGACAGTACCCAACTCACACTGCTTCTGGATGTTTCTGCTCCCATGTTAAATAAAAAAAATCTGCTTCCATGTTAAATGTTTCAGTTTTTTCCGCTCCCATGATACATTTTCTGATTGTTTCTTCTTCATTTTAATGTTTTAGTCATTGCTGCTTCTTTGTTAAATATTTCGGTTGTTTCTACTCCCATGTTAAATGGCTGTTCTGCTTCAGCTTCATGGACTGGACTGGAATACAGTACACACAACAGTTTGGCTAAGTGCTTGGGCTTTTAGACGCTTAAACTCATCACCTTAGACAGAAGTTAATGTACAACTTTGCTAATGGAACTTGAAAGTGTTTCCGTTTTTTTCTTTCTGTCACAGCTCCTTAAAAGAAATGGAACAAGAAATACACTGTTGGCCTAGATGGCCAACAGGAGACTATTTCAGGTTTTAAAGGAAAACCTTCCATCATCTTTGACAGTTATACTGGGGACAGTGGAGAGAAGTGAGGAGAGGAAGGGCCAAGGAACAGGCTGGTCATAAACCTTGCTGGAAACCATGTTAACCCTCAAAGATGTGATTATATCCACGCTCACACACCTGTGAACATATTCCTAGGGATGGTTTTGATGACACACATTAAGTCAATGGAAATCTATAATGTTCATGTTTCTTTCGTGTCCAGGACTAGGCTTTATCTGTGCCCGCAAAACCAGTCCTGTGTGTGTGTGTGTGTGTGTGTGTGTGTGTGTGTGTGTGTGTGTGCATTTGTGCGCGAGTGTGTGTCTGCGCTTTTTCAAAAGTGGTTTTATCTCTGCATACTTACAGTGCCCCAGAACAGATGGCTGCTTCCCAAAATATTCAGCTAAAAAGCTTGTTTCACATATCAACTGAGAGCGAGAGAGAGAGCAACAGAGCAGGAGATTGCTGTCCTCTGTGTTAGAGACTGACGCTGAAGTTCTAGCTGTCGGCATTACGCATCAATCTCTTTAATTGGCGAACCTTTTTGGTTAAAATGCAGCATGAAGCTTACACCCGTTCGGGTAAATTGCCTATACGTGCAATTTGTTATTTCGTTTTAATAGACGAGGCCCCCTTCCAAAAGACCTCAGTCTCAACTCACTGTTAAGATCGATAAGCATTTGGTGGCTGTTGCCTCTGTGTCTTGAATGAAAACCAATCACAAGGTCATGTTCATTCTTTTTTTTATTAGTTTATAGGAATCTTAGAACAGGACAGAAGTTACACCCACACACATACAGCCCAGCATTGCTGCTCTCTTCCCTGTCCCCATTTGACAATATCAGAAATTCTTGGCAGCTCGCCAGATCTCAGCCCTCCCTTTCTCATTGGCCCTTTCATATTGTGGTTCACGCTGGATTTGACCGATATGACAAGATCTGCCCTAAACCCTCGAATGGCACCCTATTCCCTACAGCTCTGTTCACACGTAATGCCCCACTTGGGGAATAGGGCTCCAATTAGAACACCCTTGTGTATTTAGACTTCAAACGCAGGCGCTTGTGTTGTTTTCCCGGACAGTTTATGCAGGGTGGATCTAGCTGTCTTTTCATTTCTCCCGACCCCATCGTACTGCGTCATTATTATTCCTCCTCCTTGTCCCTCCTTGTCCCTCCTTCCCTTGCATTTGACTGATCCATTCCATTACTTATGGATTTCAATAGCAAGATATTTTTCTTAGCTGGGCTGGTTGTGTAATGTTGTTTTTATGTGCATAATCTGTATAAACACAGTCATACCTCAGTAGACTGAAATGTTTTTAGACATGTGTTTTGGATGACACTGTGTCTATATGATTTGTTTTGTCATTTTTGGGACCTGTTTTGGCTGGACCGGGCCACTTCTACAACCAGTGGACAAAAGTCCCACAGTGCAACTTTTAGTTGATCTTACCCTGTCCTGGTAAATTTGGAGAGGGATTCTTCGCAACTCAGGCTTTTTTTCCTGTTGACAGTGGCCTGTCCTTTGAGGAAAATTCCATTTACAACAGTCCTCATGTTTTATATTCTTCATAAGATATCCTGAACACTGCGCAAATATCGTCTGGCCAATTTAGTCCGTTCGGTACACAGCCAATGTAAACCAATATGGTTTTGCCATCTGTGTAATGCTTTGTTTTTTTCATTTTCTTCACTGAAAACTTTACAAAATGGCCTAACGACTTGGAACGTCCATTGTGTGGGGAGCTGTAAGAAGTCTCTCTCGTATGCATGCTTTCCAAATCAAGATGAATTTAGAATATGTGAACGTTTTTCATCCATTACTACAACTGACTTTTGACTCCAGCCGTCTTTATGGAACACCCACCTGGTTGGTAGTTTTACTGTTATTGAACCTCATTTTCAGTACAGATTTCTGTGTGGGGATAGACCTTATTCTCCTCCAGTGAGGAAGCCTAGGTTTAAGCTTGCGTCCTTGTCAGTTCCACAGACGCACCTGCACACCCACGTACAGTACACACCCTCTGTCTGGAGGCATAATAGCCAGCCTGCCTCTTCTACCCATCAACAAGACCTTTCTTCTAGGCCTGAATGGCTGCACTAAGCTGGGGGAAGCAGATTAGCACCTCATCCACCATTGTCTGCTTCCTGTTTGAAAGAGCCCTGAATTGTGGTTGAACTTCAGGTTCTCTCCTGGGTCCTGGTATACATTTGCACACTAAAGAAGGGGTGTGTATACTTGTATCCTCAATTTAACGCCCATTTGTATAGTACCCACAGGTGTGGTTTCCATTCTAAGACCTAATTACCATGTCAAGAATATTACAAGAAGTCCAATGCAATTTTTAACAAGAGCTTTGTTAATATTACATTCATTTCAGAATAATGTCCTCTGGTCCCATTTTGGATACATTTTTGCATATCTGATTATACACTACCGTATAAAAGTTATGTCTCACTAAGACATTTCCTTAGTTTCCCTGAAAATACAAATTAATTGAGTTTGAATATGAAAAAATAATTATTGACAATGTTAGAAATAATGATGTTTAAATGAAATAGTAATTTTGTTCTTCAAACTTTGCTTTCATCAAAGAATCCTCCATTTGCAGCAGTTACAGTCTAGCAGACCCGAATAACGTAACTATTTTAGTTTTTTTCAAATTTGTCCTGAAAATGCCATGTCCAACATTATTAAGACCCCTTGAAATTGTTTAATTTTTTTTAGAAAATGCTTCTATACCATTTAAAATGGTCTTGTAATTTCCATTTCTGATCACCTATAAATTGAGAACAGCTGAACAACAGTAGTACTCTAGTCAGTTACTAATGAACTGCATGTCATGGCTAAAAACAGAAATAGTTACTCATTATTCATTTGTCTCCAGCACAATTTCTTACTGTGTTGTGTCACTTGTTTATGTCATTTCCAGCCAGAAGAAATTTGGTCAAATACAAATTCAGTATAGCTCAAAATTTGGCATGGGTATTAATACTTCTGGGCTTAACTGTAAATATGGTAATTCTAAATGTGCAATGAAGGCAAATTGAAGGTGCAAGGTACATGTAACAACTGAAGTCAGACTTTGCAAGGCAATGCCAGAGTCCAGAAGTACAAGGGTGTAGAGTCCAGAAGTACAAGGGTGTAGAGTCCAGAAGTACAAGGGTGTAGAGTCCAGAAGTACAAGGGAGTAGAGTCCAGAAGTACAAGGGAGTAGAGTCCAGAAGTACAAGGGAGTAGAGTCCAGAAGTACAAGGGTGTAGAGTCCAGAAGTACAAGGGTGTAGAGTCCAGATGTACAAGGGAGTAGTGGTCTCTGAGAGGTGGTCTGGTGGGTATGGTTAGTGATGGGTCAGAGTTCAGCAGGGTTACAGTAGATGGAAGGACACCTGCTGGTGTGAGAGCAAAGAGACCTGTACTGCCTGTCTGGAAGGAGTGCAAACAATTTGTGGCATGGATGTGACAGGTCCCTGATGATGCTGCGCACCATACGCAGACACTGTTTTTGCTGGAGGTCTACGATGACTGGGAGCTGGGTAACCGTGATGTGCTGGGCCGTTTTCACCATCCGTCGCAGGGCCTTCCGGTTGGCCACAGAGTGTTGAGGGTCCAGGAGAGGTCCTTGGAGATGTGGACATGAGCTCCAGGTTGTTATCAGGCTGGTGTCTGTTGGTTAGCAAGTCAAAAGTCCATTTGCAAGTCTGCTTAATAATGCTTTACTTTTTTGGCTTGTTGTACTTGTTGTATGGTGTGGCTACACAATGAGCAAAACGAATTGTATTATTCCTAGTTACACAAATCAGGTGTGAAATTAGTTTTTATTTTGTAATACTTTGACATTTTTGAGAAAATATTAAGTATTTTGAGAATTCTTATGAATATACAGCAGCATTTTAGAAAATTGTTGGGGTTTAAAGGGTGAATGATATACCGTTGAAACAGGTGTAGGCAATTTCATACAGTATATTAAAACCAAGGTTTAATTAAGTTCTAATCATTGAACCCATTGTCAGGAGACACCATGTGCTGGATGTTATGTAGGTTTCCTGTTATATTTGGGAATATCGCCCCTAACGAATAAGGTTTAGAACCAAACCTGCGGATAGTGTCTTTTGCACAACAAGGCTCACATCACATGTTGTACTCTATTTGTGGTCACATACAGCCACAGAGTTAGTCGATTTTTTCTTTCACCAGACACACACACACACACACACACACACACAGACAATGACACATCTGGCAGAGTAACCACAGACAAATGTCATCTCATTCAAATGATTAAACCCTTATCCGTGCATGACATTGCATTTCAATCACACCGTGTTGTTTCTCCGGCACAAGCACACGGGAGCCCTATCGTAGCTCAATCAGCGGCGACGCGCACTAAACAGAGCAAGCGAGCGGCAGGAGCGCGCACCAGCGATCGAGAGCGGCCACCGAAGAGCTCCGCTCTCGCCCAGTCCGCATCTGGAGAGGCTGCGTTCATTTATTCAGTTTCACTGGCTTCTTCACCGCTGTTTCGCTGGCGTCCACTTGTAAGTAAACCGCAGTCGGAGACTGCCGAACGTTGTGGTCAGATGCTAAGACGCGATGCGTTTATTTACAGGGCATTGTAATGCTGTCATTGCATTCCGTGTGCAGCACATATGCCTTTTCATATGACAGGCTGTTGACGTTTCATTTTAGTCTGTCTACATTTCAGGTGAGGAGATTGCTTTTGACACTGACCACACGTAAGAAAAGCTGCTCAGTATTAGTCTGGTGCTCAGTGTCTTCCATCTGTGAACTATAGCGCTAGATGTCAGGTACTGTGGTGTTAACATCGTAGTGTGCCGTCATCGCAGCCTCTTCCTATAGGGCAACGTTATTGCCAGCCTCAAGGCTTTAATTGTGGAACTGTTCAAGTCTGCTGTTAATTGTTGTTTGGCTCGTTTTGACACTATTTGCGTACTGCTTCCCTGAGCTGCTGCTGTTTAAACCCTTTCCATGTGTTCCCTCACTCCCCTTCACTCCATTCCTCTCTCTATCCACTGCTCAATTAACCTGCCCTTACCCCTTGAGATAACAGATTGAGCTTTCTTCACAGATGATTTCTAACCCGTCTCTCCTGTCCTATTTCTTCCATCTCTCCCCCCTGCTGTGCTTGAGAAGTTGTTAGGGGTGTCAGGCTGCTTCCTGCATCCTGTTGTGATTCATATTCAAGCTGGGGCCCAGGGATGTCAAAAAGGGGTGCGTGTTTATGCCTCCTGGCCAGGTGCATGGATCTCATTGGTCAGCAGTCTCAACAGTCCACGTGGAGAAGACTTTACATCTTGGACTCCTATATAACTGCGACGCCTGTCTGATTATCACCGAGGTGCTGGATTGGAATCAGGCTAGGTTAAATGAGTAATAAACGTCACTCAGAAACGTGGTTGATATGCAGTGTTACAGTACTACGATGTCTCCGTGTAACAGAACTTTGAGAGGAGGAAGTGGACACCATGCATAGTGCACTTTCACCCCATGAGTTATATAAACTAAGGCAGTGTCTGGTCAAACATTTGAATTGCTTCTAATTGCATAGTTGATTTCAATTATTTCCTTTTAATTAAACATTGTTAATGAATGCACCGTTATGTCATGGTATTAGTATTATATGTTATGGGCTTGAATAGACAAAATGGGCTCATGATAGAGCTTTGAGTGTCTGAGGACAGCGGCATTGTCACAAGACAACTTCAAAACCTGAACCAAAGTGTCTTCATCTTGAGACATCTTAATAGCATGTCTCATGGCAAAGCTGGTGACCTGGGATGATTACAGAACTGGAGAGATTGGTTTCAAGGACTACATCCACCTATCTTCACTGGTCTTAACTGGATGGACCCACTGACAGAGAGCTGCCTGTGGCTATCCAATCTCCATGGTGACGCTGCCTGAAGGACCCTTAGGTTGCCCAGCCGAGAATTTGTGTGCTCCATCAATTTTTATTTCCTCCCTTTTCTGCACCTTTTTGCATCTTTTCATTTAACTGTATTTCTATTTTGAAACGACAATCCAACAGGGTTGCTCTGAACCATTCAAATGCCTGCAATTCCTTTTCTTGTATTGCAAGCTCACATATCAGTGTGGCGAACCAGAATGTTAGCTTGCCGGATCAGGATTGCTGTACAGGGCTAAATTCCACCTGCCATAACTACATATGGTTGTTACTACTGGCAACACACTCTGGAGAGGAGCCCCGCAGATAGAATGCATCATCAGTTTCACTTTGGCTCTTTTTTACCAGCGTAGTTTTCCTGACTGCATTATTTGACATTTCTCCATATGTAACTCTGGGTTGTTTTCTCAGAGGCGAATAATAGAGTATATTTTGTTTAGGTACCTGGCTAGTAGCTACATGTCTGTGGGTCACAAATCTACTCTATTTGTGCAGTTGTATTGTGACAGAATGTCATTGGCTGATTGTGAAGGTTAGAAGGAGATTGCCACGGATGGAATATTTTAAAGTCACTTTGCCAGTAGCATGGTGGCACCTTTCATCCCACTGCTGTCATGTCTCTGAAGCTGAGCCGGGTCAGTCCTGTCAGTCTCTGGCTGACCAGATGCTGTCAGACGTGGTGTCAAGTCAGTTGGGGACACTTGAGATCACACGTCCCAGATGAGTGGTGAATCACAGCATCCTAGGTGTGGCACAAACGTAACTCTCAGCACACACCAGACGTCCAGTTAAGTGTGTGGTCGGCAGTACTATGCTGTGCGGATGCTACTCTCCAGCAGGGACTGGACATCTAGTTACGATTGAGGGAAGAATGGATGGAGCAAAATGCAGTAAAATACAGTAAAAGAACCTGCTTCAGTCTGCTAAAAAACTAAAGCTAAGTTCAGTTTTTAGTAAGATGACCCAAATTAGAATTAAAAATTAAACAAAACAATGTACTAGTTGTAATTCAGTAATGAGAGAATTGGTCAGGGGTCTGAATACTTTTGCAAGGCAAAGTATACCATGCACCGATTGAGAGCTTCAGGTAAATTACTAAAACGTCAGTGTTTTCTGGAGTACTGTATCTTGGAACCCATAAGTGAAGGTTGCAAGCACTGGCCAGCATTTATGTCAAGCCTTTAAGTCTATCAGAGCTGACATGCATTATGTATGTAAACACTGTGCCCAGGCCTTGTCATGCTGTGAATCGTATTATCAACCCCTCTCTCTCTAACCAGATTATAAAGGTAACGTCATCATGTTCTTCTGAAAGGAATTACTTTTCGACCGAGCCAACAAAGGAGACGTGTTCTCGTTCTCCTGCTTACCTACAGAGAGATGCATCTTTAGCGGCCTGTCTGTGGTGTCGGCAAGTAATGGGAATCGGATATGTTTGCTAACCGCTTTAGCTTAGCTCAGCTCCCCCTGGGAATTCTTGTTTAAGGTGTCCCCTGGAACTGTAAGAAATTGTCTAGCTGTTTAAATGCAGTTTGTTTGATTCATATCATTTTTGACTTGAATTGAAATTAAATATCCTACAAGAGATGCAGTTAGCTTCTGCCTAAGACACTTTGGTGCCAGTACTGTTTATATTAAGGTAGAAGCGCTGGAAGAGTTTTAAGCTGATATTCTACAAGAGGTGCGGTAGAAAATGTGAGGTGGGAACTCTTTATCCGACTACTTAAGTCCAAATCAAATGACACGCGTACTCGCGCATATACGCTACAGACAGACAGAATGAATGAGTGTACAGACGGTCCGCGAGCTTCAAGACCTCAACCGTGTCGGTGCGCGCAAAATATTTTTCTTTCGTCTACGCGCACATCTCTTGCTGAGCTGAGCTGCTATATAACTCAGAACATTTGGAGTGTGCATCACCAAATTAGGAAATTGCTTTGCGTGCATTTTCTTAATGACTCTCCGGTCATCTCGTATTTACTTTTGCTTGCATATAGTTAGTTTATTTGAGATAGCTTGTGTGCATGCATCAGCTAGCTTAATAATAGCAGCCATTTCAAGTATAGCTTATAAATGGATGAATCCAATCAGTACAATAGGCTGTAATTGGCTGTTAAATTAATACAGTGAAGACAATTTAGTTGACATTACCTCTATTGAAAGATAACAAATCACCAAGTTATATTTGTATTACAAATCTACCCACAGCGCTTGACTTAGGATAAATTAAGTGCAGGAACGGACAAATCGCACATTGGACTATGTAAATGACAGTGTATCTGTTAATACTGCATGCCCTAAAAAAGGAACCGGGATGCTGATTGCCTAAAATTAGAAGGCCCAAGTCAACCACTGCATAATTATGATAAATACACAATGAATTCCAACAAGCTGTCAATATAGTTAAATAAACAAGAACGTTTGCAGTAGTGGTGTGCCTAGGGTGAATTTACCACTTTTACGTTAGCAATGACGCCGTTGACTTTCGTCTCGTGTGATTTGGCCTTTAGTCTGTTCATCCTACATCCTATAATCAGTAGTTGAAATGATAGCGTGTAGTTTTGTTACGCACTTGGCTCAGCTAGACATTCAAGTCATAAACTGCAATAACTTGCCAGCCATTCAGGGAATGCTTCAGGTGAAATCAATGGCAGCGACCGAGCTCAAAAAAACGCTGACGATTGATTCTTGCTGGCTGACTCCACATTAATTCCCTCTCTAGAATTGAAATAATGAGAGGGGAAAATCTGCTTTTGGTTGGTTTCTCGTGTAGCAGGTCTCGTGTTGATATGATACTGATAGCAAGGCAACTCGACGTGTGTAGTGGAGCTGAAGTGGAATTTAAATGTAACATTTGTCTACGTTAAGTGTTGGAAATAAGATGTTGTTTGTGCGGCTGTGTGTAGTTTAGATTTTACCGACGTGCTTGTTAATATTTAGTTCCTGCGGTCATCTAATAGAAAGATTCACGTCTGGGTTGTGATTAACCTAACATAGCGGATGTTAAAGAACACCAGAAAGGAATTTCCCACATTTACAATCCTGACGCTGACGAGGAAAACAGTGAACTGCATGGCGATGCTGTCTTCTGAACTTTTTAATCATTCCAGAAAATATGGAGGAGTTAATTGTGTCCTTGTAATAAACATCCAGAAGTTGAAGTCTCGTTATAGGTTCTTTCTTTCTGTTTTTCTCCGCTTGTGGTGGACTCCAAGGAGGGTGATGTTGGAGAGACACGCCCCCTGCCCAGTCACCACTCCACGGTGGGAACTGGGCTGTCTCATTAGCGGATACATATCACCATGGAAGATGTCTCGTTTGCACGGAGAAAATGAAATGATGTCCTTTTGGAGGGCGGTTGATTTATATATCTGCTGACATAGAAGGAAGGTTTAGAAGATGGCGTTGGCTTGATGGGCAGTAACAAGTGACTCCTGTTAATTGTAAGGAATACTGCCAACCCAAGCCAAATGCAACAGCCGTGTAGGTGGATTAGTCAGGTTGTTTTGCTGTGTGCGAGTCCTTGTTTCGCTAGACATTTAAGGATCTGGTATACCCGTGGGGACATGTGTCGAGCCCCATTAGGAAAAAGGCTATTTCCAATAAACTGTGTGCGTGTTTGTTTGCTGTAGCTATGGCGGTGTGCTGGGCTCCAGTATCTGACATTTTAAAGAGCTTTTCTCATCCCCTGGAAGGGTGTTCAAAACATGCTATGGGTGAGTCATAGTGCTACTCTGAGAGATAGGAAGAGAGAGGTGTGAGAGGGGAGATGGTGGGGTCAGGGGAGTGAGAGAAAAGAAAGGACGCAGACAGCACAGAAAAGCAGATAAGGGGAGGTCTGGCTCTATGGCCTTTCTGAAAGGTCATTTGGCAGTGCCAGAGGGAGCGGCGTGAATGGCAGAGTCTCTACAGGGAGCAGACGAGGCATTGTTTACTGACCCTCAGCCTTCATAACATCAGAATACAAGGATCTGAGTATGGTTGCATTGTTCTCTTTTAGTCCGGGACTGGATGGAACCAGAAGACCTGCTTAATAGGTACCTGGGCAAGCAATCCCATCTTCAGATTAAGTTGTTGACCAACACAGCATTTCTCTTGGTATTTATGGCAGATTCCACAGCAAATATTTGGCATTTTACTGGGGCCTATCGGCTCTGACGTGTCATGAATTCACTGTCGTCACACTGACCTGGCTCCTCCTTTGTCTGACATCTTTATCCAGACCCCTACTACGACATGTTTATTTGCGCCGTTTATATTGTATGATGGAGGGTTTGTGTAAAGTGCCCTTACATGCTCGCATGTTATTACCCACAACTCACTAGGCCGCTTATCAAAGCAGCATGGCTAGCAGACTCCCGCTGGCAACATGGTCCTCTTCTCCTCCTCCCTCCTCAGATCCTGCTGTCTCTTCCCCTGCTTCCTTAATGGGGAGGGGAACCTTTGTCTTTTTCAGATGAGCCTGCCTGACTGGTCTTTATTCTTTTTTTTGCTTTCCTTTTCAATTGAATTCAGTGAGGCTTTGGCATGGGAGACATTTGTTTACTTAGCCAAAACTAGTTGGAACGAAACATTGAGTATCTATGTTTATATAACTGACTCCTTCTGTCCTTTTTTCTGTACGTCTGTCTCTCTTTGTACCATTGCTGGGTGATTGCTGTTTGAATTACTGGTTTGAAGCCAATTAGGGTGATTTATTTTGTTGTGCCGCTTGTCAGAGAGCAGCAGGGAGGAATGAACAGGCGGATGAGGTACCAGTTGATTCTCATCAGTGTTTTCCAAATAAACTGATTATTTCACAGTGTCCCTCCCACCATGTACAATTAGCCTAAGACTGAGACCTGGGCTGGCTTCAGCACAACTGCAAACACCAGACATAATTTAACTAGTGCATCAAGAACTCAGCTCTTGGTTATGGAATGTCCTACTGAACACAGGCTTCTCTGAGCGTTGCTCAGTTCATCTGCTCTGATTTGAACCCGTACTTGTTCCAAATTTCCTCTTGACCTTGTCCTTGGCGATGGAATGCCCTTGAGATTTTCTGCTTCGATTGCCAGTTGACAGGTGGTGTAATCCAGGCATAGAAATTGGCCTTTAGGCATCCTCTCCTAATGTCGACTATCCAGCGCTGCAACCGACCACCGTCACTGGAGCAGGAAAAATTACATTTCGGGGGAAAGTCTGCGGGGGATGTAGGACGGTTCCACGCTTGCACACATGACGGCACACTCTTAGTTATCTCTGTGTTTACCGTTCAGCCTGGGCCAGTAAACCCATGGTTACTCACAAGGAATAAAGAACTTATTAGCTCGGGGTCCTGACTTCTAGAACAAAGTAGACATTTAGGACATACCCTTTTTTGTGTTTTGCTGTGGCATTCTTCAGAAAATGGTCAGCCTAGCTCTATCTCAAAACATCTATGTGTGATGCCTGGCTAAAGGAAACACAAAGGTCTCTTTCCAACTTCTAATGAATGTAATTCAAGGCGACCGTCATCTCTTTGTGCCTCCAACTCACCTGGCTCCTTTGAGGGACGATAAGATGTGCCAGCGTATCCGTCAGTGTGTTCTGTCATTAAAGGTTTGGAAAGTTACACCAGGGCTTGCATCAGTCACAGGCCTGCATTTAGATGGGTAACGCAAGACTCATCAAGGCAGGTTTGCCCCCCAAAAGTATTTTTGATTATCTTTTCATAACTTGAAACCAGCCAAGCTCGTTGCCATATATTGACATGCCCCAGGCCGTAATTTCTTGATTTTTAGTATTATCACTTTTTGCATGACTGAGTCTGGTTGTGTATGAGTTGTCATCTGAGGCTACAAAGACACTATTGCCTTTCCTTTTAACCAGCGAAAACGAATGACGCTCACTGATGCTGGGAAGATTAGCGAAGGACCGAGTTGTACAATATTCACTGTTTTCATGTCGAACCACAGTCAGAGAGAAAGAAAGCTTTCATGGTCTTTTGTCATTTCCTGGAATGTTGTTTTGATTTTGTGCTCCTTGCTGGGTGAAACAAGGCCAAGTGAAACCACTTCTAAAACCCAGTGGTGTGTCTGGAGCCTTGGAACATGCAACGCTTACAACGCAGTCATCTCGAGGAAATCACAAATGAACGTCAGTTCTCTGTGCCCCCAGAGAGTTGGTTCTTTGTCATTCTATGTGACTGCTCTGCAAGATATGAGGACGCTTAGGCTAATAACGCGGAGTTCAGGCTTCTTGTCTCTAACTGGTCCTGGAGGTCATAGGGAGTTTGGGTGGCTGAAACGACCCCAGCAGCAGGGGCCAAACTCAGCAGCAGAGCCTCTTCTCTGGGTAGATTTGGCCTCAGATGGAACTGTGAAGCAGCTAAGCTGTGTTAACTAGATGTGTTGTGTGGTCAGGCCAAACCTCGAGGGGGTCACAAACCTGTATGGAACACAGCCCATCAGTGCTGTAACACATGGTCGGTCTGCGGTCCCCAAAATTTGTCAATTTCTGGATAGGTCTGTGAAGTTCCTCAAATGTTTTCCATCTGTATAGTTACTGGATCCTAATCTCTTCAGATTTAGGCATGAATGCAACTCTTCTTTAGCTCCGGAAAATCAGTTGACTCCCATCATGTACGTGCCTTTATCCTTTGCTTTTGTCACTTCCTGTCAGTACGCCTATTCAAGTTTTGAAGAGCACTTATCGCATGCTTGTTGAAATAAAGTGTAGAGAGAGGGTGTCGAGTGTGTGTTTTGCCTGCGTGTGTGTGCCTCTCGATGTGGCAAAATTAAATCTCTGTTCCCTGTCTCATTTTCTCAGCATTAATGGTCCCCCTGCATCCTTTCCTCCTTCATTTGTAAAAAACAAAAAAGAACACTTGTGTGTAACAGGGATGGCCACAGAAGTCTTTCTCCCTCTTCATCACTGTCTTTGGTGCTGTAATGGAATATGTCGATAAGACCTTAAATGGTTTAGGATGTGGTAAAATGGTTACTGTTGTGCTGGTCATGTTGTGTGGTAGAAGTTTAAACAATGGCTTTTTAAATGTGGTGTGTATGTTTTTGTGGGGCTGGTGTCTTTTTAGCCTCCTCTCTCAACCCATTTTTCTCTTCTCTCTGTTACCCTCCCTGTCCACCTTCTCCTTTGCCTCCCCCTCCAGTCACAATGAGCGGAAGGTGACCTGCAAACACCCGGTGTCTGGCGTTCCCTCACAAGACAACTGCATCTTTGTCGTCAACGAACAGTAAGTGTTATTTCCTTCCAGGTCAGAAGTTTTCTGACCCACTGTACATGCCATTTAAATGACAATCAGTCAAAATTACATGCATAGGGTTGACATTAATCTACATTATTTTAGTTGGTATCATACCTGCATTATACATCTATATTGTTTGGGGAACCAGATGTGCTCATCAAAGTAGGGGTTGAAATATGAGAAATACTGTTCATATGAAACTCAAACAATGAACGCGTATTTGTTCTCCTTTTCTGACGAAATGCTCCAGGGCTCTCATGAAATAGTTTGTGTATTCCTAAAAAAGTAAATCGCTTCTATATTACCGCGCACTGGCCACTTTATTAGCCACAGCTGCTTGTTAATGCCAATAGCCAAATGGCAAAGCATACAGACATGGTTAAGGGGTTTAGCTGTTGTTTGACCAGCCATTAGAATGGGGAAGACACATGATCTTTGACGTCGAATGATCGTTGGTGTCAGACATGGTGGTTCGAAAATCTCAAACAGCTGACAGTTTGAGATTTTCAAGCACAAGAGTCTCCTGAGCTCACGGGGAATGGTGCGATTGGAAAAGAGAAACCTCCAGTGAGTGGCAATTCGGTGTGCAAATATACTTTAACAACAGAGATCAAAGGAGAACCACCTGTCTCATTCAAGCTGACAGAGAGGCCAGAAATAGTACATATGTATGCACAACTTTAATTGGCTCTGCTTAAGAGAGTCTGCTAAATGACTAAAATGTCAAATGGTTTTCTTATGCACAACACACCATTTTATACCTGGACACAGCAGTTAGCAGGTGGTTTACTGGCTATGTTCCGCAACCCCTGAGATGCCTTTAAGCTATTACAAAGCGGTTACCAACAGTGGAAAGTTATTATGTAATACCGTTGGTATACAGTCTTTTATCAGGATTCAGTACTTGAACCACCCGCTGTGTAATGGTTGATACTCTCTGAGATGTGTAGCTGACATGGAATAGGCAGTGAATTGTGCTCCCAAAGTTATTGAAGAGTTCAACGATGCTGGACCTCGAGACCCAGACCTTCGCCTAGCACAAAGTGCGGTTCATGAGATGAAGGTCAAATGAGAAGACATCTTCTGAAGATGTTTTAAGACCCCAGGGGGATATGTGTTTCTTGGTTCAGCAGCTTAGAGCTCAGTGAAAAGTGGCAGCTTTTGAAGTGAAAGACGCCGCCGCCGCCCCGCCTCCCCCTTCCCCTGCCTTTGGTTGTGTTAATATAATAAAATGTTATATTTGGTTCAGCTGTGCCCCGCACGGGCTCGACGAGAGGCTTGTGAAATGGAAGGCGGCATTGCTTGCTTTGCCACTCACCCTCACCTGTCAAGTGTTGATAAGGGCTCTCAAACACAACGCGTTCTTAAAAACCCACACCATAGAGACGATGGAGCGAGGGAAGATGAAGGGAGAGAGGATGGGGGAGGATAGGCCGAGGAGGAGTAGAGAGAGGTGGGGCTACTTTTTGGAGTTCAGGCTACAAGAGCTGTCAGAGCTGTCCAGACACCTTCAATTGGGAAACCAGAGAATTACCCGGCATGCCCTGCGCCTCCTATTTCTCACCCTGCAAGCTGTCCTCCTGCAAAGTCAATACGCCAGTTGGCTTTTCAAGCTTGCTATGTGTATGTGCGTGTGGGCACCCATGTGATGTAGAAGTCTGGGTTGTTTATTGCTGCCTTCCAGGCTAAGAGGAGCGAGTCTCTCAGTCTTCTCCACCCTCCACTAACTAGGAAAGCCAAAGTCTTTTATCTGCTGGCTGGTTGAAGATGGAGTGAACAAGCAGAGAGGGAGACAGACTGAGATACAGACAGGCATACTGGGGGAGAGGCGTACGGATGGAGAGAGAGACAGGCAGATGGAGAGACTGATGGCCGGAGAGAGAGTGGCTAACAAGCAGGATGAATAGGGAGTGGCAGGCAGACGAACGGTGAGAGCTGAGACCAAAGCACACTCCTCAGCTGCCATTTACTCTCTAGAAATTCGTAAAAGGTAATTATATGGTCCGTCTTATGCAGCCAGGACTATAAGAATATCTAGATGAAACATCGGGTGTCATGGGGATTTAGGTCCGCCTGCTGTCGACGGTTCTGCTTTTCTGGATGTGCTGTTGAGTGAATCCCACCCCTCACCACTCTGCCAATTTCCCCTGTCACATTCATATTTGGGTACAGCTACCATTTTAAAATTGTTCAAATGTCCAGTGGGCACGGTTTGGACTGTGTGTGAGCGGTTCCATTGTGAATGGGAAGCGCATTCAAGCCCATCTGAAAAACTTCAAATGAATTTGAATCCTTTTCCGTCCTTTACTCGTCTTAGTGGCGTGCTGAGATGTTTGAGGATGGTAGAGAGAGGTTGGTTAATATTTTTTTACACCATTTGTGTGTTAACTGTTAATCTCCACCATGGTGAGGATGTTAGACAACAGATTGAGGTGATGTTAGAGGTGAGAGCCTCTAATGTTTGAGGGGACAGTGAGGCTATCCCCTCCACTCTCAGAATAGAACAAAAATGTAACAGGAACATGGCAGTCGTGTCAGGCCGCATGAATGTAGAATAATCTTCAGTATTCAGCTACTGCAGGAGAAATGGAAATTCTACGTTTCTTAAGATTCCTTATATCTTCAAAGCAAACTCATCTCCACACCACTGTTATTGTTCTTAGCCTGACCTAGCTTTGACTGCTGGAATGCATTGGTTTCTCATGATAAACACCCACTTTCTATTCAAGTCCTTACACTTTGCGAGAACGGAAGGACTTGAAACAACTAAAGGAAAAGTATGTTTTCTTCCAAACCAGTGAAGAACACAACTCGCATCCTGATTATCCATCGAGTTTGAGCCTCTCCGTGAGCAGATAACAAAGCAATATTAATTGGCTGGGCTTGTCACTCTCCCTCTCCTCGGCTGTCAGACGACTGTTTTGCAAACACTTAGTGATGGTTGAGAAGTTGATACAGTTGAAAATCGTAACATTATTTTTGGTCCAGTTTGCTTTATTTTAAAAATGTCATTGCTTGTTCATTGTTTTTTGTAGTTTTTTAAATAATTTGTTTTCAACAAATTTCTGTATTTCCATTACTGTAAAAAAAAATGTTTATCATGGCTGCAGCAGACATATGGTGAGCAATGTTTTGAACATCAAACGGCAAATAAATTACAGTATTGAAACGCAGCACATTTGTGAGAATCGCAAGACGTTTCGAGGTCCCTGACAATATCCAGTCTTACAAATGCTATACTTCTTGAACTGAGTACAAAGACAAATCCTTTTCTAGCATACAGACATTAACCATACAGTACTTAAACACTTGACTGACTTTGAAGCTGAGGTAGTGATTTTCATTCAAACAAATTAGACATATTTAAGTGCTGACAGGAGGCCTGTGTTCAGATTAAGATCTACAAAGAATGAAAATTGACTTGGAAGAAGTCTTATCCTCTAATGGAAGTGACCCAAGCCTTTTAAAGGAGAAAGTAATGCATTCATTTCAAGTCCCTCAAACAACATACACTCAACTGCTGAAGAAAAAAGAATCACTGAAATGGAACATTTGAGAAGGAACTGAGGGATAAACAACCCCCACCTGTTAATAAATGTCCCCACTCCCCTCACACGCCTCCGCCTTCTCCACAGACTAGATGGTGGAACGTGAATTGGTGTTCCCACACGTCCTTCATCCCTCCATGTATCTCAATATATCGCCCACACCCTCCAACTCACCTTCTCTGACTCACCCATCCTTCTCTCATGTGGTTTCTTTTTCTCCATTTCCTTCTTTGTCCAAGCCTCTCACACTCCATAACTCTCACACTTTCTCCCTCCTTTCTCAGTGGGATTAGGGCTCCCGGTCGTACAGACGACGTTAATGAGTTTGATACAGTGTTGTCACTAATCACTAATCTCCACCTCACAGCAAATGCTGGTGGACATGGTCCTCAGTAGGGACAGTTCTAGAACTGTAATATCCAAACAGGAGAAAGTTTCCATTGCTACATGAAAGGGGCCTTAGTGCATTTCTACCATCTGTCATCTTTATTATAATATTTTGTCATTTCTTTTGAAACTTTGTGTCTTTAATGTACTGCTAATAGCCTTATGCATTTCCACATCACTCCCTCAGGACTGGATCATATAATGTCCTCCATCTCTGTACTGATCCCGGTCCTGAAGGAGAGTTTTTGGTCTTTTCATCATCTATCATAACCACATTTACATTCTCCTACACTCCTCTTCACTCCTCCCCATCCCATCTCTTTACTCTTGCTTTAAACTCTGTTTCTCTCTCTCTCCCCCTCTCTCTCTCTGTCAATCTTTTCATTTTTCTCCCTCTTTATCATGCTCTCTTTTCATTCTTTTTTCCTCTACGTTCTCCCTGAGAAATACAATACATGCCTTAATTCACAATGTTTGCAGTTGCCGGCCTCATTTTAATGCCAGACCAACCTGCAGTAATAATGCTAACAATAATAATGCTAATAAAAATCATTTTCAATGATAACAATGTTATTTGAACAGGATCAATGTAAAACAAAACAGCGGTTCAGGGAAAATGTACACCCGCAGGCAACGTGCATAGATAATACGATGCAAACTGAATAATATCAAAGGTTTGCGCACACAGGTCAAGATGCTGCGCATAATCATTGTCAGGCTCATTCCTATTTGATCTACACTAAACAGAAGTGTAGACGCAACAATTTCCGCCACAGCTGTCAGGTGGATGGACGATTAGGCCACATCCCCCCCTCACCTTTCCATGATTAAAAGATGCTAACATCTGCAAAGTGATTCATCTATGTCACCACAGACAACGCTGCTTGTCATCTTGCGCAAACCATGTTTTTCTGCAATGGTACTTCTCATCTTTATGTAGTTGTGCTTGTCTAGAGAGTAGGAATCTGGTTTTATCTAACCTAATTATACAGCTCCTAAACGTGACCTTTTGTAATGTTTCAGTTTAGCCAGTAGAAAGATTTTCTCGGAAGCCAAACTGTAGTTTTAGTCATCTGTCAGTTGCTCAGTGACTACCAAAGGGATTGCTGCATTTGAAGTAATTGTAAAAATACTGGTCTGTCATTATTGACCATGAAATCCCCTGATATAAATGCAGAACAACTGCTGACTGTCATGCCTTTGGTTTACAGTTCTGCAGTTTTTGTCCTAAAATCTATCCTCTGTGAGTGTATAACAATACTGATATAGGTGGGATACCTCTACTCTGAATATAGTGGTAACCGGCAACATGAGTAATTTCAGTTAATTTTTACTCAAATGCAAACCAGTTGTCAGTTTTCCAATTCAGCATGATTCTGATTTAAAAGAAATGTTGGGGCCTGAAGTTGGTCTTAAATAAACAGTTTGAAGGCATCATCAAAACTGTGGACCACTTTGACATGAGAGGTTTTCATGGTGCTTAACATTTTGTTTCCTTTTACCCTTTTAACTGGAATAATTTCCCAGATGTTGAGAGTCATTGCCTTGGTTGATAATGTTAATGTTTGCCTCAAATCTTGAACTGTAATGTTTGGCCTTGTTTCTTCAAAGGTTGGATTTAGATTTTGCTTGCTCAGAGATTATCTCGTCTGTCTTCCGTTTGAATGTCAATACCACATCTAGTCCTGTTTTTAATGCAGTCTTCAATGCTTTATTTTGTAGTCAATTTCAAAATGCACCAAATATTTTATTGGTGTTTACCAGACAAAGCCTTCTTGAAGGGTTTAGAATTTCATCTGTATTGTAAGCTTTTATTGCAATCCAAGTGAAAATATGATGTGATAGACCTGTCATTGGATTGCCCTGTTTGATTATTCTCTCCAGATAATTTGAAGAGAATAGGTCTGTATGAGTTTTTGTTTATTTTGTTTTCTGTTTTTTTGTGTTGTTAATGAACAGAAGGTCATATTACTCTGTAATACATTTTATCTGTCTTTTTGTTTGTCATCCCAGTTTATATTGAAATCCCCCATGAGGATATGTTCCCTCTCAGGGGACGTTCTTTTAAAACACCCGTCAAATTTGGTTTTCTGAAAGGATGATTGCTGCCTCGGCTAAGATGAAACAAATAGTGATACTACCATCAGAGCTGACTGGGTTCAGACTAGGGTTGGGCCTTAATAACTGTTAGATGGGAGCCGTCTTTCTGATGGGCAGTTCTAATACTAGGCTTGATGATTGCCCAATGAGCCACGTTCAGTTTGTGTTTAACTCTAAGAGGCTCTGGATAAAAGCCTCTGCGGAATTACCATATTTTTGATTATATATTTGAAAGCTTCCTTAAAGAAGCTCTGGAGCTAAGGGGCTATGCTGGGGAAGGCCCTAATATGGAATAGGGAGACTGGCAGTATGGATTGGGAGTTGGCAGGAATTGGGGCATGTCCTCCCAAAAAAGCAACACATTGTTTATGTATGTTTTTTTCCCACACCATGGCTGCCAAATGACATTCCTGGAGGGCAGAATAATTTCTGGTTGTTGTATTTACCTGCTAGTAAACTCACCTTGTCACACTCCCCTGGTTTCCCACATCTGAACCAACCTGTTATAGAGAACCAGTCCTGACACCTGAGCCTGCTGGGACAAGACTTGTGTAGCCTGTGTGGCCCAAACCCATGTCTGACGACTGCAGTTGTTTTTAAGTTTGATGTAAATGTTTATTCGGTAACTCGTTATTATTTTGTTAACATGTGTTTGATGTTTTCCCTCGATTCTATTGTTTGCTAATATTATTTAATTCATTTTGTTTCCTCCCTCTTTTTGTTTTTCTAGCGTGACTTCTGCAAAGCTTATCCATCCTGTTAAAGATCCTGTCACCTCAGTCAAGCCTGTTTCAATCACCCCGGTTACAGGCGCGGTGACCGACAGGTCAGACAGTGTGTCCGACAGGTAATATGGTGTACATATTTGGCTATGGGCTGGATGGACGCTTTGCTCTTCCTCGTTACTAAGCCTCGTCATCTGTCTTTCTGTGGAGAAACCCAGATAATTCATCTCTCTGGTGTCCTTCCTCTATCTCTGTCTCATTAAGTCAGTCCTAACACTCACCGGAGGCAGCGCGTGCCTTGTGTTGGATCGCCGATAGCCCACTATGCATCCCTAATGCCTCGATGTGCGACATTTTATGTGTGCCATCCAATTTGTCTTCAAGCATATTTAATGGGGAAAAACAAGCTTCGCTTCCATCCCAAATCGACTACAGCATATCATATGCGCGAGCACGGCGGGTGAAATAAGTTGAGTCTCCGTGGCTGAGGGATTTTTTTGGGGTGTAATGGGTTTCCTTCCGTAAACTGTCAAGTACAGTAATGACATCAAATTGATTTGCATTTTATTGAGGGAAATAAGAATGGGACCCCTCTGCAAAAGATGACTTAGTACTTGGTGGAAAAACCCTTGTTGGAAATCACAGAGGACAGACATTTCTTGTAGTTGGCCACCAGGTTTGCACACATCTCAGGAGGGATTTTGAACTACTACTCTTTGCAGATCTTCTCCAAGTCATTAAGGTTTCGAGGCTGACGTTCGGCAACTCAAACCTTCAGCTCCCTCCCCACACGGCAGCTTCCTAACTTGTTATTGCAAATGACAAAAAAAACTTTGGAACCTTTGGAAGATTTTCTATGGGATTAAGGTCTGGTGTCTGGTTAGGCCACTGCAGGACCTAAATATGCTTCTTCTGGAGCCGCTCCTTTGTTTCCTTGGCTGTGTGTTTTGGGTCAGTGTCATGCTGGAATACCCCCCCACAAGCCATTTTCAATGCCCAGGTGGAGGGAAGGAGGTTCTCACCCAAGGTTTGACGGTACATGGCCCTGTCCATCCTCCCTTTGATGCGGTGAAGTTGTTCTCTCCCCTTAGCAGAAAAACACTCCCAAAGCATAATGTTTCCACCTCCAGGTTTGATGGTGGGAATGGTGTTCTCCTCCAAACACGGCAAGTTGAGTTGATTCTAAATGAGCTCAATTTCAGTCTCATCTGACTACAAAACTTTCACCCAGGTCTCCTCTGAATCATTCAGATGTTCATTGGCAAACTTCAGACAGGCCTGTACATGTGCTTTCTTGGTACCCTGCGGGTGCTGTAGGATTTCAGTCCTTCACGGTGTAGTGTGTTACTAATTGTTTGTTTTTTAGTGACTATGGTCCCAGCTGCTTTGAGATCATTGACAAGCAATTCTGGGCTGATTCCTCATCGTTCTCATGATCATTGCAACTCCACGAGGTGAGATCTGGCATGGAGCCCCAGACCGAGGGAGATCTTTTGTGTTTCTTCCATTTGCGAATAATCACATCAGCTGGGCTTGTAGCCCATTCCAGCCTTGTGTAGGTCTCCAATCTTGTCCCTGACATCCTTGGACAGCTCTTTGGTCTTGGCCATGGTGGAGAGTTTGGAATCTGATTGATTGATTCTGTGGACAGGTGTGTTTTATACAGGTAACAAACTGAGATTAGGAGCCCTGCCTTTAAGAGTGTGCTCCTAATCTCATCTTGTTACCTTTATAATACACACCTAGAACCAGAAATCTTTCTGATTGAGAGGGGATCAAATACTTACATTTCCCTCATTAAAATGCACATCAATTTATAATAATTTTGACATGCGTTTTTCTGGATTTTTTTGTTGTTCTTCGGCCTCTCACTGTTCAAATAAACCTACCATTAAAATGATAGACTGTCCATTTCTTTGTCCCTGGGAAAACATACAAAATCAGCAGGAGATCAAATTCTTTTTTCCCTCACTCTATCTCACGGCATAGGCTTGCCACGGCTGGCTGAGCAACACCACCTCAAGAAACACACCTGTCTGTCTCGTGTCAAAATACATTTCAAAGGCACACTATATCTTCATGTCTCACATTTTCTGTGTCCCTCCTCTCCGGTGACTCACTAAAACACATGGGGCTGTTGGACAAGAGGTGGTGGGACCAGCAATGCCAAGCAGATCATATTTGGGCCTACCGAACCCCCTCAAAGGTCAGACATTGAGTTCCACGCTAAGCACTTTTCTCAGCAGAGGAAAAGAGAAGAGAATGATGGAACCAAGGGAGCAAGAGAAACTTAATGGT
Source organism: Esox niger (assembly GCA_016801105.1). Lineage (NCBI taxonomy): Eukaryota > Metazoa > Chordata > Actinopteri > Esociformes > Esocidae > Esox > Esox niger. The sequence continues at coordinate 64,679 of JACXGJ010001962.1, forward strand.
CAAAAGCAATCGAACAGAATGAAAGGAACAAAACATTCAAGTGACAGGAACACAGCTTTATGGGGTGTGGACGGGAAAGTGATCGAAAGGATGCCAGCCGATAGAAAAAGCGCATGCTCCAAGTTTGGTTTGCGTATGTGTTGCTTTCTCTTCGGGTCCTATTGATGTTGTCATCAGGACTGATGGCCTCCTCTCAGTTCCACAGAAGTCAATTGGCGTGCAATTCACACAGACCAATTCATGGGCCGTGTCTCAGACGGGCACAGAAATTGACCAATTTCACAGCCTGTCCAGCCCTCGCTCTTGATCTCTGTGTGAGAGGCATTAAATGTCACCACTTTGATGGTCCAAACACAAGCACGTGCACACTCTCAAACGCACACGCCATCTTTCAAGCTGAAGTGCCTTAATTGGAGACGAGCGTTGGAATCGGAGCCATTCCGGGCTCCGCGGACAAACGAGTAATTAATAACCTGTTATTATATCCTCCGTCTTTAATGCTCGAGTTAACTTGTGGTAACCCTCATGACTCAGAAGGTCACGCACGGGTCACCGGCTTCCGTTGACGGAATCCGACACCCATTACGGAACCATCCCGTAGGCGTGCATTATGAAGGGATTTATAGCTCCAGTTGAGTTTTAATCCAGTGAAATGAGCTGTGAAGACTGTTATCCACTTTAAAGATAATTGCACCTATCTAGCATTTCACTAAGTAGGTTTTCGCTGCCGTTTTGTCGAGGACGTGCTGTATGTCATTATGCGAGAAACAACACAAAGTTTCCGTTCTGGAACTCTAAGCTGAACCAATGTGTGTCCCTGTGGAGGTGAGCCCCCCTACGTCTGCCGGATCCGTGACGCCAGCCCGTCACAACAACCGACTGAGGACCTATCCTGGCTGACCGGTCACATCCTTCTGTAGCATGTCAGCGGCATGATTCATGCCTAATCACACGGAAAGCTATCCAAAATGCAGCCTGGCCTGAGTTGGGTTGGGGGAGACGGGAGGGAGCAGACATGTCATATATTGGGATTATATAATGCAATGTAAGTAATTGGGACTGGGACAGGACAGATTGACCCTAGACCCCCGACACAATACTACTGTATTGCTGTATTTATTTTCCCACTTCTTCTGGTGTGGGCAAAATGTACATTCTGGTCAATTAGCAGAAGGATTAATGGGTTCGGTTATTATTACCCGAAATGGAAGGGGGAGCCACATTGGATGTCTGGGGAGCAATTAGGATAAACTGTCCTGCTCCGTCGCCTTCAGGTTGTCGGCTCCGGATTCGTTATAGCAGTCTTCTGTCCCAACCCATCTAACATCTGGTCTACCTGCTGTCACCTTGGGTTTGGTGTTGATACATATTGGGTTTATCATCCTAGCTCTACCTGATAGCTGGTATGAGGGGTAGAGAAAAGGAGTACAAGGTAGAGTATGTTGGAGGACAGATTTGAATTCCTTAGCAGTTATCAGTGCTGAGATCAGAGGCGTATGTTCCCATACAGGATGTTGTTCCGTTGAAGAGGTGACCTTAAACCTAGCATTTACTCCTAGACACAGATATTCTCTCTGCTTCCTTCCACGCTCCAGATACTGTCATTCCTCTGCGCAAAATCGTCCCTCCCTCGGAACTACAGAATATAGGCCACTGCTCTCTGAGACAATACTCTAAAAACAAGTTCCAGACGTGAATGTGTGAACTCTGCAAATAGGACAATTTATAGCCAATTTTAGCAGTTTTTCCCCCACTGCCATCATTTTAAGCAGTAAAGCTTTTACGGAGCCAGGTGGTTTAACCCTAGGGACCTTGAACTTTTCTGCAGTTGCTATTGTCCCTCCACTCAACTGGGACGTAAACTTTGAGACCATTCAATTTGTCAAGCTAAGTTGGCAGGTGATTTAAAGTGGGCTGACGTGAAAGAATATATCAGCGGTGACACGAAGTGAGTAATTGGTTTGATTCATGGGGCCTGCCTTTCCTTCTCTCTCCTCCTCTCTCTGCTTCTCTCTCAGTTCTTTCCTGTCCCTTTTTACTCATTTACCCTCTACGAGCATGTGGTGTTTTTTTTTTTTAAACAGAAACTGGCTTTCATTATGGTTGGAGCTTAAACTGCCGATCCTGTAGCATTACAGTATACAGGCTTGGCCGTAAGGGATTAGCAGCAGCTCTCCCCTATTCACAGAGCAATCAGTGTTGGTTGTGCAGACACACACGCAGCTTCCACACTTCGTCACTAACTCGTCCATCGATCCGACCGATCTGAGTCCCTGCCTCGTTTGTGCAGTCTTGTCATTTTTGTAATGTTGTCCTCCTGTCTTTCTCCCTCTGTCTGTCTCGCGCTCTCCATCTTTTCTCTCACTTTCCATTTTTCTCTGATCTAGGTTGAAGGCTCCAGAGCAGGCTCCCTCACAGGAGAGCGACGGCGTGAAGAAGGATCGCCCGACGAGCACCATGAGCGAGGCGTCCAACTACACCGGGGGCTCTGACTACAGCACCTACCCTGGCAGCAGCCCTGCCACACGGGTGAGAGCCCCAGGCAGACCTGCACACGACCTTTATCAGCCACCAGACAACACGCCCACTCTGACAGGATTTTGCCAGTTCCTAAAGGGAACGTAATCTCAGCTGTAATGGACGGGCATGAATTAGACATAAATCAAGAGTGACTTAGCGGATAGATTTCTAGTATGTTCAAAGGAGGCTATTGGTTTGATAACCTCCCTGGTTTCGCTGATAGTTCAATGTAGAGGGTACAATGTATTCCGGTTGGTCGGCCATGGATCCTGCTGCATGAGGTTATGAGTTCGATTCCCACGGGGGGCCAGGACAGCAAATGTATGAGCGCTCTCTATTGTAAGGACTAGATTAGTCATTCTACTGAATAATTCAAGTGAAATACAGGTTTTGCTGTATTGCAAACTGTGTTAACCACAGAAAGCAGCACAACCAGGACCAGATTGTAGATAATACTGGACTGACCTGTCACTAAGCGATATACAGCTCCACAGTAGTCCAATCACTGAGAGAATTGATTGTTCATTGTGTCTTGTTATAAGTGGTCAATTGCAGAGAAATATGCAGGGTTGGTCAAATGAACAGTATGCTTCCATGAATAAGAAATGTTTTACTTATACTTATCATGCATTTATTCATGGGCTGTAATTATTTATTAGTTAACATTATCATTTTTGCTACTGTGACGAGAGGTCAAGGGATTAGAAATTCTCTATCTCAATCGGCATTTGCTCTACGCCACCCTTGGCTCTCATGAATAATTGGGTTGTAAAACAGAGGATTGTGTTACCACCTGAATATATTGCACCTTCTTTGCCAACCAGCTTTATTTGTGTGCTTTGTTCCCCTCAGGGATAAATAACCTTCACTAGTACTTACAGAGCTCCGGTTTGCTGGCTTTTGGCTGATAAAGAAAACAAAAAGCTGGCCAGATTGTTCCAAAGAAGACATTTGTGAACCGCTTGCAACTTCCTCAGAAAGGGCTTCTGTGAAGTGTACACTCTTCAGACAAAATAGGCAAAGATTGACTGACTTAATTATTTACAGTTCTCGCAAAGAGATTATTCTCTCTCCAGAACCATATTAAGATGGCCTCAAAATCATGTCTTAGGGAGGAAAACGTAACTAGGCTGAGTTGGATGGTTTTGATTTCTCAACAGCAGTCACTCTGTGCAGGCCACGGTCCACGGCAAACGTGCACATGCTCCGCTGATATGTCAAAATGAAGCACTTGCCAGGTCCGGTTGCACGCATTTTATGGTACCCACTGCATTAATGACCACTTCCAAAACATTCACTCAAAAGTGGCATGTATTTTTCCAAAAACAATAGCATTTCTCAGTTTCAACATTTGAAATGTTGTCTTTGTACTATTTTTCCATTAAATATAGGGATAGATGATTTGCACATTACTGCATTCTGTTTTTATTAGAAATGTATTCTGAGGCCCGACTTTATTAAACACAAAGTTCTAGTTCATAGTGCTCTGGACTTTGTGTTCGATACACATCTCAAATGTCGGAGAAGATTAAGTAATGCCGGCCAAGTTGTCTGTCTCTAAATGTTCCTAACAGAAGCCCTGCAACTAAGGAGACCGGAAAGCGGACATTTCGAATTAATAAGTTATTCAAATATGTTTTCTGAGGAGGGAAAGAGGATCTTTATCAATTTGCACACATGGTTCACCCTTGCTTTGGGCTTCTGCCTTTAGCACAATCCTTCAGTACTGGAGAGTTGCTGGGAGTGCCCAGGGACCAATCACAGTTAAGCGCCACTCTCCGAGACAGAACAACAGAGGTTTCACCTTGCTGGTCTTGGGGATTCGATCTTGCCATCTTTCAGTTAGTGATCTGATGCTTTAAACGCAAGTGTAGCTGCCATCCGCTCTTCTACCATATATTCCAATACTGTGTTATATTCCTTCAGAAATAGCATTTGAAATGTTCCGTAACAGTCGTTTTATCTTCTCTTTTAGCCTTCAAGGTCTTCCAAAAAAGTACATAACTTTGGCAAGAGGTCCAACTCAATCAAGAGGAACCCAAATGCCCCGGCAATCAAGAGCAACTGGCTATACAAGCAGGTATTGGAGAGCTGTACAACTCATTGTTCAACATTTGCAGTTCCCCATATAGCAACAGTCAAAGCCCAATTCAATGTTATTTCCGTGCAGTTTGCTCTGAAAATGGTCTACAACATAAATACAAAACCGAACTTCTGAAATGACTGATTACTGGATGAATGTTAGTGTGTTAGTGGAACCGTGGCAATGGATAAGTGCTTTTGAGACTGGGCTTTAAGGATAGCGCACACGCACACGCACACGCGCGCACACGCGCACACACACACACACGCACACGCGCGCACACACGCACACGCGCGCACACGCGCACACACGCACACGCGCGCACACACGCACACGCGCACACACACGCACGCGCACACACACACACACACACACACACACGCACACACACACACACACACACACACACGCACACACACACACACACACACACACACACACACACACACACACACACACACACACACACACACACACACACACACAAATAAATATAAATAAACACCCTTCGCCAAACTCGTAGCCGTTTAATTACAGTTGCAATAATAGACATTGGACACATGCAGTTCTCTTCAGTAGCAGCTGTCAGCTGTGTAACACCAAAAACACATTTTAGATTTTTCTGTCTTTGTGGGGACCTCCACCCTGATTCCAATTCCTATTTAACCAAACCTTGAGCCCTAACTCTTACCTTGACCGGTATTCTTATCTTAACCCTTATTCCTAATGCTAGCCACAATGCTAATTAACAATGTCTGCCCTGATCATAACATCTTAGTAGCTTTTTGCTTGTGTGGACCAGCGATATGTCCCTCAAGGTTCTCTCCTAGTTTTGCTGTCATTGTTGTGTACAGTAGAACAAACATAAACTAACAGTAGAGGTCTCATTTACATTCAGAGTAAGACACTTTAAATCTGTATTCCCAGACAGCTAATTTGAATCTGATTGGTTTTGGGGTTTTAGTTTGACCCTCATCCTTTGTTATCTGGCCGCCTCATTCAATCTAAATGTTGATGCGTTCTCTTGTCATTCTAATTCAAATAGCTTTGGTCCATTGTTTTAGCACTTACAGATACAGTGGCGCGATCCCTCACTGACAACCATCCTTGATTGGATGTGGATATGACTTTCCAGCTCGCTCTCTTTTTGTCATTCTCGCTCCCCCTATTCCTTGTCTATATTGCTCCCTCCCTGTCTCTTAATAAATCATTAGTCTGTAACTTGATGCTGTGACTGAACAATTTCTCTTTATATTTCAATTTGTTGACTGTAACTTTGTGAGTAAAATTGCTGCAGGTCAGTTTGTGTTAAGACCACCTAGCTTGTGGGCACACACTCAGTCACTCATTAAGGACAATCACCCTTAACATCAGTCAGTTAACAACTAGAGTAGAATGTTGTCAATTAGTGTTGTGGTTTTGTCCTGCTTACCAACCGGCATCGATTTTCTTCCCAAAGACTTGTCCGTTCCCCTTCTCAAGCCTGCCAAATAGAGACTTCTTCTAGAGGAAAGGTTACATTTACTCTGGTATAGCTTTACTTGCCCCTTGCTTCCACTCACGAACAAAATGATGTTTAACACAAGTAGAGACAAGGCAAATGACAAATATGTGTTGGCGTATTTGCATTCCCCTATAACGAACGGTGCCGTTGGCAGACCCATCCGTGAAAGTGCAAAGAGAGAAGCACCTTATCAAGAAACACAATCTGACTGAAGCGTACGCCCACGTGAACAACCATGAAAACCCGACAGGAAGTTATGAAGAGATAAAAAGCCCATTTGTTTCAGTGGGATTAGAATGCTTTGGCTAATTGAACCGTGCGGGATCAGAAACAGTGCGTTGCTTCTTGAACTCAGTAACTGTCTGTGTGCGGGCAGTTCAGTCCTTGTGCTTGTTTAGACCTGTAAGCCAATGTTTAATGGAGGTAAGAAATATGGACATTGCCAACAACCGCAGTTCTGATGCCAAGGAAGTGTGAATATCAAGTGCTTTACTCATTCTCAGGGATTGAAGGATGTATCCTGTCTTTTATAGGACAGCACAGGGATGAAGCTTTGGAAGAAGAGGTGGTTTGTGCTGTCTGACATGTGCCTTTTCTACTACAGAGGTGAGATATATACACACAACATTTCTACTACCGAGGTGAGGTATACACACAGCATTTTGAGTTTAGGACATACACCAGGTGTATCACAGCCAGCTGTAAAACTGAACTTTGTTGCTTATTTACCCCAGTTCTCTTGGGTCTCAGAGAGATACATTTCCATAAATTGTTCAATTAAACGGTCCCAGAGTGCAATCAGTCTGGTCTTTCATGACAGGCGCAGGAGGGGATTGCCTGTTTATTAACAAACCAAGAGAGAAGAATCTTTTAAAGAGCATCGACGTGCTATGATTTCTGATAACACCTCTCTCTTCGCTCTCTCCGTTTTACCATAAGAGCCATCTGAGTTTTCAGAGATAAGGTTGTGTCTAGGAGTTGTGTCCGAAGGCGAAATTTACAACAAAGGATATTGTGTGTCTGCGAACGCCCCGTTTTGCTACAGATCTTCACGGAATTAACCAACCAACTCAAATCATATTCTCAAATGGCTCAAAGGTTAAATTCACTGTCATTTTACATTGACTACACATTTTCTAGAAAAAGTTACTTAAATGCTCATCTGTCTCCCTCACCATCTCTTCCCTCTCAGCAAATAATGCAGGAGCCGATGTAGGCGAGAGACAGACAGAGCTGGGGAAGCAGAGGCACTGAGAGGCACAGAGAGAGGGCCAAAAGAAGGCCTACAGCAACATTTAGATACTATGCATTGGTTCTGCCAGACCTGGGCACTGACAGTCAATCTATATAAGTCTGAACATTGATATTCCCAAAAAGATTAAATCATTTGTCAAGAGAACAGATTTACTTCCTCATTAGGCTCCACTCACGTAGAACACTCATAAACGTACACATATTTGGGACAAAAAATAAGCTCACAGGGAACGACAACATTGCTGTGAAAAGTGAAAGATGAGGCAAGGAAAGCTTTTTCTAAAAAAAAAATTTTATTAAGCTCTTTTTACATCAGCAGTTTTCACAAAGTGCTTTTACAAAACCCCCGGCCTTATACCCCAAGGAGCAAACAAAATAAGTGTTGAACTTTAGTGGCTAGGGAAAACTCCCTAAGAAACCTGAAATTTAGGAAGAAACCTAGAGAGGAACCAGGCTCAGAAGGGTGCCCAGTCCTCTTCTGGCTTTGCCGGTTGAACATATTAAGAGTCCAAATTGTAATAATTAATAAATGCATGTGGGCTGAGTCCAGAGTTTATTTAAACCTAGTCCAGGTCGGATGCCTGACCAGGTGGACAAGGACGGACATCCGGGGGGGGGATTGGTCAGCAGAGTGGCAGCTGATATCGTCAGGCATTTTTTGTTTGATCTGCAACACAACCAGGAGGACTTTGGACAGGGACCGCAATGAGTCAAGCCTGGTACTACACAGGTTTTTTCTCAGAGAATAACATTAGTGTGCCATTTTAGCCGCTGCCACAATGTAGGGATTACCTGTATCCTTACCACTATTCACTTGTTACTGTGATTGTTTTTCACTGTTCAGTTAATGTTCTGTTAATTGAATGTTCTGTTTACTGAATTGACAAATAATTTTAAGGGAAAGGGACAGATGCATTGAGACGCCCTGAGAGAGCAAGAGGGAGAGAGAGAGAATCTGAGAAAGACATTGACGAAGTACAGACTCAGTGAGCACAACCTAGGCATTGAAACAGACAGACCTGGCTGCCCAGAAAGGAGAGGGTCTGCACTCTGCCCTCAGAGAGAGCTGGAGATAGAGCTGCACATTTTATTACACTGTGAGCAATATAAACAATATTTCCCCCAAAATGCATAATATACAGAATTTGACAGCCTACCAGATAGAAATATTAGGTGTGTGTGTATATTATTGTATTTATTTATTTCTTTTGAACCCTGTTTACTTTAACAATACAGTACATCTTTATTTCCATTCATTATACTATAGTTATAATAAGTATAATTAGTGGTAGTTGTTATTCTATTGTGTATTGTTTTGGCAACACTTGAAAATGTTCTTGTCATGCCAATAAAGCTTTGGAAATTGAAATTTAGAGACGCACCCTGAGAAAGAGGCACAGGCGCCCTGGGAGAGTGAGAGAGAGGCACAGGCGCCCTGAGAGAGAGAGAGAGAGAGAGGCACAGGCGCCCTGAGAGAGAGAGAGAGAGAGAG
>JACXGJ010001963.1:0-10000 GCA_016801105.1 Esox niger
GAGTGAGGGCCGAGGAAAGGGGAGTGAGGGCCGAGGAAAGGGGAGTGAGGGCCGAGGAAAGGTGAGTGACATTGACCAGAAAACATTGAGGTTCATGAGTTGTACTCACTGTGAGCATCTTTGCTGCACTTGGTCTCTTCTTAGGGTTCCTGATGAGCATGGCCTTGACGAAGTTATAAAACAGAGTGGACCTAATGCCAAAATATAGCAGCAGAAAACATGTTTTAATGACAACCGGCGGACTGCACACATCTTAAACCAATTGTCTCAATGACAAAGAACAATCTGTCAGTCACACCACAGAGAAGTGGTCCTGACCAAAATGGTTCCCCCTTTCCAGTGCATTAGTCTGCCATGGACCCCCAGTGCTATGGTCAAATGTAGGGCACTATTTAGGAAACAGGATTTCATTTGGAACACAAACAAGTATTCACTCCATACCATTTGGCCTTTTCCTTTAGTTTAGGAGGCTGGTAGCCACTTTTAGACATAAGGAACAGCACTCTGAAAAAAAGAGAAGGTTTTAGTGTCAGGTTTCTGTGTGTGTGTGTGTGTGTTTATGTGCAGGTGATTACCGTAGCGGGTGCACGTCAAACAGGGGGGGCTGCAGCTCGGCCAGCTCGATGGCAGTGATCCCCACCGACCACACGTCACACAGCTCGTTGTAGCCCCCCTTGATCTCTACCGCCGCCACCTCCGGGGCCATCCTGAAACGACGAGGCAGCAATGACGGCCGTGTCAACGCTAAGACCACCCGAGCAAAGGTCCGGCCTCGATGGAAAACCCAGAGCGGGACCTCTGTGGATTCTGACACTCACCAGTAAGGAGTTCCGATGAAAGACATCCGCCGGGCCAGCGTGGCCGTGATCTGGGCCGAAATCCCAAAGTCCGCTAAACAGCCAGACGATGTGGAGATTGTTCAGTAACATGTCACACATTTAATATTCTGAGGACAAAGCGTTTTGTTATGGTCGTGTAGTGATGTTGGCTGGTGAGCACATTAGTGCTTCTCTGTCACATACCTAGTTTCACCTCTCCTTGGTCGTTCAGGAGGATGTTGGCCCCCTGGAATACAGGGAAATCAGACACAAATCATCACAAGACAACACGTTTTCCACTGTTATAACGGCCTTTCTATAAATAAAGGGAACAATGTGTGGCATTTCAGGGGTCAACAATTGAGAATGTTTAGATTGCGATTACATTGATATATGATTTCTTGCATCTTCACATGTGCAGTTACAGGAATAAAAGTCAAAATTGCAATAAGAAAACATATATGAACATTTTGTCATCCTATAAGTCCTTTAGCAAATGTCACATGAGATATGTCCATTTTTCTTTTTTCAATACATTTCGAAATACACAAAAATAAAAGTTTCTAGAGGAGAAATTCCCATCTAGTAGGTCAGGAAGTTATTCCGTCATCTCACCTTAATGTCTCTGTGAATCTTCTTCTGGCCATGTAGGTAATCCAGGCCCTGCAAATACACAAAACACCTTATCACTTTTCAGGGTTTAGTTGAAACTGTGACCGACAGCCGTGTTGAGACATGACAGGTGTGCTCACAACCATGTTGCTTTAAAAAATGAGTCTTACCTGCAACATCTCCCTGCAGACATATGCAATCTGAAGCTCCGACAGAGGCCCAGTCACTAGAGGGAGAGACAGAGAGAAACTGCATGTAGTGGGATGTTGTTTTTAACTCTGTTTAACTCCAAAAGTTGCAAAACATTCACACCCACACACAAACACAAACTACACACACTTATAAACTTCTAGAGAGACATGCTGCATGCCGGAGTTTTTTTAAACCTGGCTAGGCCCCATTGTGTCTGACTTGGCTGCTACTCCCAGTGGTTTTTCCATCTCCCATCGGGACAGGACTTCAGAATCAGGTAAATGTAACCAGGGCCTGGTGCCGGGGCGGCATGGTTCGCTGACAACAACCTCAACGCAAAAAAAGAACAAGGAGCTCATTGTGGATTACAAGACGTCTAAAGGTAGCAGTCACGCCCCAGTTCTCATTGCTGGTAGAGGTGGAGCGTGTGTCCACCCTCAACACTTCAACCCTGGTCCAAACAGCACAGGAGAGCCTGTTCTTTTTGAGGAGGCTGAAGAAGATCCGCCTATCCTCCAGGATCCTGGTGAACTTTTACAACTGCACCAAGAACATTTGGACTGACTGCGCCACAGTGTGGTTTGGCGGTTGCTCCATAGCCGACCGGAAGGCCCTGCAATGGGTGGTGGAAACCGCCCAACACGTCACTGATGCCCAGCTTCCAACCGTTGTAGACCTCCAGTGCAAGCGGTGTCAGCACAAGGCGCGCGGCATCATCAGGGACCCTTCACATCCACGCAACAAACTGTTTGCCCTACTGCCATCAGGCAGGTGTTACAGGTCTCGTTCCCGCAGTAACAGGCTCTGGAACAGTTTCTTCCCTACTACTGTAACTCTGCTGAACTCTGTGACCCATCACTTAGCATAATCCCCCGCTTCTCAGGTTCCACTACTCCCTGTGTTCGACTGGACTCTGAAAATGCCATGCAAAGTTGGATAATTGTAGTTTTTTGTTACATGTACTTGTTTACCTCGAACCTCACTGCTTCTGTCCCTGCATTCCAGCTGCACATCCACCTTGCACATTCAATTTGCCTCTTTGCACATCTAGAATGCTTTTTAAAATTGCCATTTGTACCCGTGCAGCAATTATACCACTTGTAACATACACATTTAATACTTGTACATTTTCTGCCCACTTCTGTTTGTCTTAATTACACATTTAGTATTGCCATTTGTACTGCATTTGCCACCTTTGCACATCTAACAATTCCACTTGTAATACACAATATACTTAATACTTGTACATTTTCTGCCCTCTTCTGTTTACACTTCTGGTTAGATGCTGACTGCATTTCGTTGTACTGTACATGTTCAATGACAACAAAGTTGTGTCTAATCTAACTGAAAGCCTCCTCTCAGGCTGCATTACTGCCTGTTACAACAGCTGCTGCACTGCTGATCTCAATCCCTCCAGAGGGCGGTGGAGTCAGTGGAGCGTATCACTGGCTGCCGTCTCCACTCCGTGCAAGGCATCTACCATACACGATGCCTGAGGAAAGCACGGAACATCATCAAAGATCACAGCCACCCAGGCTATGGTCTGATCACACTGCTGCCGTCGGCAAGAGGTAACCGTAACATCAGTATATGCAGTCCAGACTCTGTAATCTCATCACATTTGGTATACATTTGATGTAAATTGGCATATATCAATGCACCCATTCATAAGCACTACTACACACATTGGGTCTCAAACGAAATATATTAAAGATCCAAATCTTTACTGAACACTGTGTCATTCATGAGAGCAAAGACGACAGAACAACGGTCAATGGAAACCAAAATCACCAACTGACTGAGGGCTGGCTTCAAACTAATCAAAGTAAACGATTGATATCACAGGCTGTTTTAACTTGGGTGAATATATACCACTACTCACTCACACACATAAACAACCCCCTACTCACACATAAACAACCCCCTACTCACACATAAACAACCCCCTACTCACACATCAACTACCACCCCACTCACACATAAACAACCCCCTACTCACACATAAACAACCCCCTACTCACACATCAACTACCACCCCACTCACACACATACAAGAACGCACTCACCCACCAACCCATAGACAAACACACACCATGGTAGACGTCCTGGAGAGAACCTCCTCCACAGAACTCCATGCAGATCCACAGTTTGTTGGCCCTAGAAACACATAAACACACACAAACCACACATGTTAAACACGTATGTTATACACTATTAGTGTGTAGGATCACAGCACAGCTGATAATATTCCCAAGTACTGAATATAATCCCAAAATATCTGATATTATTACCAAATAGCCTGTACAATCCCAAACCAACTGACAATTTTCCAAAGTACTGTATGTAATCCATTCCAATATATTTCTGACTGCAGTATCCACTAACCGTATATAGCTGCCATAATAGGCCACAATGTTGCGATGCTTGCAGCTCTTCACAATGACTATCTCCTGTTGTATTGTTGAGAAGTCGTCCTCTGTGCGGGGAAAGGTCACACAGTCTGATACTTTACACCACAATGCAGTTATGTGTCCCTGATTGGACCGCTACGTAGCCACATGACATCGTTTTAGCATTTACCCCAAAAACATCTGAAATGTAATCAACTTTTTGAACGTAATCAATTATAAAATGCTGTGAATGTCCTTTCATTCACCTTGTCTGTTGTGATGGACCAAAAAGTCAGAGAAGTGCATACCCAGCCCCACGCATTTGAAAGATTTCTAAAATATTATCTTACCCGGCTCCATCTTGATGACCTTAATGGCCGCCAACTCATCGTTCTGCTTGCTCCGAGCCTGAGAAACAAACAGCCGCATCACCATCTGGTCCAATTTTACATGGTGCCCATTATGTGATTCAGTGACTTTAGATGATGTTGACGGATGATTTAGCGTAGGTGCCGTGTTTATTTACAACTGAATATGTGTGATCATGGTGTGTGGGGTGCCTTGTGAACCTCAGGTTCTCTTCTGCTGATAAGGTCAGTGTTAGACTGTGAGGAAACACCTACACACCAGGACTGCCCAAACTGTTCAACTTACTTCTGCACTGCGAAACCACACAGCCTACATACAGTAAAGATAACAAGTAAGAGACTGTGTCTCTTAGTTGAAACAGCGAGCCTAAACATAGATTGTGTGTATGCAGGTGGAAAGCAGACAGACAGCTGGGGTGGGTGGGGGGATTGATGAGTGGATGGCTACCAAAGGAAAGAAACGAAACAAACAAGGCTCGTCTCGCAGACCGCTGAAAATGTTGTTTATGGAAGCCAGGCAGTTTCCGTGGTGACGTCACTGACCGGAGCTACGCCACACAGATGCACATTCAGGAGCACTGTCCGTCATTCGAGCGCGCACAGGTCGGCGGCTGACCAATGTGAGAAGACGCCCGGCAGCCAAGGACGATGGCTTTTGGTGACTCAAGATAAGTCTGTAGAAGTTGCTGAATGCAGTTCGAGGAGGACTGGTCGAGGAACCGACTCGAGCAGAGTCTGTTAATGGTTGGTTGATGTTGAAAGGAGACCTTCAGGACTCAGATGCGTCCTGTGTTTGAACTTGGGGCATTTAAAAAGCCATACATCACAGCCTCTCAGGTGTTTGTTAACACAGAAGTAAACCCTGTTACTTATCTTTATAACACCTAATTTCCCTGTCATTCACACATACAGTATATCGCTTTTTTCTCTGAAATGTTTCATTTCCTTTTTAGAGTTGCACTCTGATAACTGCATCCCAAACCTATCAGTCCAGCTCGATTTTATGTAATTAGGTGTTCTTACCAAAGGCAAAGCACAACTATAGGTTTCTCTTATACTTCTTCTTCTTGTTCCTCCAGCTCTACCGGCTAAACAGAAAAAGCTTTAAACACGAAACCAACTACAAAACGTCCCATGTGCTCGAACTGGGGTTGCTTCGGTCCAGAAAAAGTATTTCCCATTTTCACTATCATAACCCTACTTTTGTGTGGACTATTGAAACCCACATCTCCACATAGACCAGGATTACACACACACACAGCCACACACACACACACACACACACACACACACACACATATTATATGCTCCATTTTTCTGTGTATAAATACAACTGACTCTCACTTCTTTATATTCACTTACTGGCCTCAGGTCAAAGCTGGCACCTGCCACAAAATGTCAGTGTATTTCTTTGGTAGAAACCCATTACAGAAATGCACCCTTTCCAGGAATAGTATTGTGGCAGAAACTCAACTTTATGAAACTAACCCATTACAATAATGGACCTTACAAAACGTATTCAATACCTACGGCCAAGTGAGATAGTCAAATCCATTTCTGAACGTATATCCACTCGATTTTATTGCTTTAGCACTATTTTCGCAAATATAAGTTACATCTAAAAAAAACCTTTGGGACAGATCGTTATTTATTGGAGATGGTTGTTGTTCAAACTTGAGGTATCAAAGTGCATGTAGAATTGACCCTGTCCAATTTAACACAACCTCCCCTTAAATGTTACAACCACAGGAAAATGAGTAATTAGGCCCGCCATGTGAAACAAAGTCAATGTGCTTTTGCCAACATAATAACTTCCACCACTGAGTCTGTCTGCCCACACTGTGCCCAAACCAGTGATCTTCTTCTCCACACCAAGCACTTCCTCTTTCTCAGCTATATAATGGAGATGTATTTACACTTCTAAACAGTTGGTAGCATTCAGACATCAACATGTCTTTCCCACCCAACTATATATGCAGGAATACTTTTTTCTTACAAATAGCCCACTCAGTGTATGTTACACATCCTTAAAAATAACCTAGCTAGTTATCCCTAGTTTCAAGGTGGTGACATTCCAAGAAATGTGATCTTTACTAGTTAGCTATAAAAAACATTAATTAATTTAATCTGAAGTTAGTGTTTTATTGCCATACATACACTATCTATTGATTACATATTGCAGTGGTGCAATTGCAACATAATATGTATACATAAATGTAGCTAGCCATTAGCACCGCAGAATATACGTGTGAGGATGAAAACGGTACTTTGGCGAGGGACGGGGCGGATTGGTTAAGTAGCACAATGTTTTCGAATGTTGCAGATAGAAGTTTTGACATACAATTTTCAGAAGGTGCAGGTATTTTTTTTTTTTTTTTTTGTTCACTAGATTATTGCTTATATTTATTCATACATTATACCTGACTGACTATAAACAAAGATATTCACAACTAAGCGCAGCAGATACTAATGACTTTTTGAAACAATGAACCCTTTCTAACGAAACAGTGAGTCCACAGACTGTCACTGTGAGCCTGGGAGGAATCAAACCCACAGCTCTGCTGGCGCAAGATCCTTGTTCTGACAAACTGAGTCACATACTGTGGGAACACTACGATACATTTGTTCATTAGTGCACAATACTGTTAAATATCGTACATGTTTACACTACATTACAGTCACCCTGGAGCTACCACTTTCCTCAGACTTGGATTTGCCATGCCAAGAAATTGAACATGAACAATGTAATAAAATCAAGTATATGAACAATTTCCTGCCGTGTCAAGACAGGCCTGATTGAAAGTACTGCCTTATAAACACTGAGTCTCTAATTCCTAATACTGTACATGTTTCATTTGATCACAGTGCACAAATGCAACAATAACTGAAAACATAAAGGTATTTTTCTTAACAATAACAAATGTATGGACATTTGATGTGCATTCTGTTTTAATGGGCAGTGGAAGTGTAATACTTAGTGAGAAGGAGTGAATGGTTAAACATACCTAGCAAGACAATTAATACACAGTGAAAGGTCTTGACAGGCTGTGTTACAAGTCAAACCAGTTGGGGGTTTTGTACATCTCCGTGGTACAAAGTGTTTTGAAAATTCAACACATTCTTTTGAAAATAGTACCACAGAATCTTTAAATAAAGCATAGGGGTTGAAGTTGAAAAAAACTGATCATAGATAAATGTGTACAAAAGAACTACAGTGCTTTCATTGTACGGTGTGGCAAAGCAGAAGTGTCTAATTGCACACATATAGGAGGCGTAGCAACCTTTCCTGCAGTCTGTGCTCTATAGCAATATAGTCAGTTCAGCAGAAGTGGTACACAGTGATTATAAGGCTACATAAGGTTGAAGGTCGCCAATAGCCCCAAAAACACAGCACAAAACAAATATACTGGTCTGATTAACAGTATAGGTATTCATGAGCCATAACATGCTGCTGTCATTATTTGTTCGTCAATAGTGGTCATTTTATACTAATCTGAAAAACATTGCAATGGAAATAAATACTTTTTCCACACTGTAGATGCAACATATTCCCTTTGGTTTATAGTCTTCTTTCAATGAGTAGCATTCTAGGTGATGGTCATGGTGGACCTTAAGGTTTTCTGAGGCAAATGCATTCCTTGTAAGAGGATGGACCCAAATGAGATGGGGTCAAAAGAGGTGAGGGACATGAACCTGTGAAGTTTTCATTCACTTATAGCCCTGCGGTCTGGCACTGTCACTGAATAAATACCAGATGGCAAGACCCATCAAACAGAATACATCATGTGACATACAGTTAGGTCCAGAAATAATTGTACACTGACATAAGTTTTGTTATTATGGCTGTTTAACACAAAATGTTCAAGTTGAGAGGAAATAGGCTTTTGAAACTTAACTCAACACTGATGTTCGGACTAACTCTGAACAAAGGACAATAGACAGGACGTCTTGCATAGCTACTGATGAGCCCCAGAGATCCTGTCCATACCTCCTGTTAGGAGTTGCCCATGTGAGTCACAGGATGGATAGGACCATTGACCATAGGTGTGAACATACAATGGTATAACACTGTGTAATGGCTGGTTATGACCATTGACCGCCTCCCATGTGTCCTGGTATAATTGGTTGTGTTCACTTTGTATTCACTGGAGAGAGAAAGGAAAGAACTATGGAAGGTTAACATCGTTGTCTCATGCTGAATAAAGATGACTCTCCCTGGACTTGTGGTTGCATTAATATTGTTCATGGATATCAAATAGACAGAAACTGACAAAGCTAAAGTTGAATAATGAATATGGGCTTAAATTGCAGTCTCTCCGCTTTAATATGTAGCCCTCAATTTTTCAAGGGACCACAATAATTGGACAATTGACTCCAAATCGGTTTCATGGACGGGTGTGGGCTATTCCTGTGTTATTCCGTCATCAATTTAGCAGGTAAAAGGTTCTGGATTTGATTCCAGGTGTGGCATTCGCATTTGGAAGCTGTTGCTGTGAACCCACAACATGCGGTCAAAGGAGCTCTCAATGCAAGTGAAACAGGCCATTCTTAGGCTGCAAAAAATATATATACATTCATCAGAGAGATAGCAGGAACTTTAGCAGTGGTCAAATCAACAGTTTGGTACATTCTGTGAAAAAAAAACCACACTGGTGAGCTCTGCGACACAAAAAGGCCTGGGCGTCCAAAGAAGACAACAGTGCTGGATAATAGTAGAATTGTTTCCATGGTAAAGAAAAACCCCATCACAACATCGAGCCAAGTGAAGAACCCTCTCCAGGAGGAAGGCGTGTCGTCATTCTAGTCTACAATGAAGAGAAGACTTCACTGAGGTACAGAGGGTTCTTACCACAAGCTGCAAACCATTCACAAGCCTCAAGAAAAAAAGAAAGGTCAGATTAGACATTGCCAAAAAGCATTTTTAAAAAAGCCAGCCCAGTTCAGTGGTACAAAGTGTTTTGAAAACAGTACCACAGATATATATTTTTTTTAATAAAGCATAGGAGTTAAAGGAGATGTAGCAACCTTTCCTGCAGTCGGTGCTTCATAGCACTCTAGTTAGTTCAACAGAGGTGGTACACAGTGATTATAAGGCTACATAAGGTTGAAGGTCGCCAGTGGCCCCAAAAACACAGCACAAAACAAATATACTGGTTGATGATCGTAGGATCTCTCCATGGTAAAGAAAAAAAACCTTTAGTAACATCCAGCCAAGTGAAGAACAATCTCCAGGTGGTAGGCATAGCATTATCCAAGTCTACCTCAAAAAGAATACTTCACAAGGTGCAAACCAGTTTAGACGTTGCCAAAAAACATCTAAAAACCAGCCCAGGTCTAGAACAGCATTCTTTGGGCAGCTGATACTATGATGAATCTGTCACAGAATTATGTGAAGAAAAAAGTATGGAGAAGCCTTGGAACGGCTCATGATCTGAAGCATCTCAAATCATCTTTTAAACATGATGCAGTGTGATACCAGGGGCTTCCAGTGGCACTGGGTCACTGGTGTTTGCTGAGAATGTGACAGAAGACAGAAGCAGACAGATTAAAGTGTACAGGGATATATTGTCTGCTCAGATTCAGCTAAATTCAGCGAACTTGATTGGACGGTGTTTAGCTT